>JBCHJU010433117.1:0-12500 GCA_039654505.1 Plocamopherus imperialis
ATAGACTCAACTTCATCCTGTATGTAAAGGGATTAAGATGGGGTTGTCAAAAGGCCTTAGATATCCTCCGAGTAGTTGGCCATACGGACTGGGGTACGACGAAACGACTCTTCTTCGTTTGTACCGTACTTTGATCCGATCGAAACTTGATTATGGCAGCATCGTGTACGGTTCTGTACATTATTATGCTCTCAAGCTGCTTGACACTATACACCATGAAGGTTTTAGGATCGCACTTCATTACTTTAAGGAATATATTGGCTTGGTCAGCAAGAAGGCTCTTCTATTCTTGGGCGAGGCGATTCGTTGGCACTGTCCCGAGTTCAAGTCTCAGTGGATCCAAATTATTCTTTCTTATTTTTCTATCAAAAATTCCTCCCTCTGTGTTTGTAATTATTCTCTATTGGGCTCATTGAAATTGCCTAGATCTTATGTGTCAGATCTATTTCATTTTGCTTTTATCAATCCCCTTGCCCCATACTTGTTTCATAAGGTCACCAGCTCTGCAGGCACTTTTGAATCCTGTCAGAGCCAACAAAACTTTAAACAAGATTATAAAAAGAATCGAAGTAATAGGAGGGAGTTGCAGAATTGGTTTTGTCTGGATCCCTGGCCATGTTTGCATAAAAGGAAACGAAACAGCTGACAGACTGGCAAATACTGCACTATTAAAATATTAACAAAAAACTACTATGTAATATCTTCTGCTTTTAAACCGTTATCAAGCAAATACATAAATAAGATCTGGCAACAAGATTGGGATCAGTAAACAAACAATAAACTACATAATATTATCCAAAATCTAAAAGATGACTTGCTAAAGGTGAAATTATGACACCATTATGAGAATCGGTCATACATGACTAACCCACTCTTTTCTTCTAAAGAACAAACAAGGTGTAATCAGCTGATTGGATTCTTCTTGTTCGTATACGTTATGATGTGACATTTCACGATGTTAAAAGAACGATTTATAGGAAACGAACAAAGGAGAGAGAAAAAAGAAACAAATGCTTTGAAACTAACAAATTGTATTCACCTTACTTTGTTTCTCTCTCATCAAGTCTGCTATCTTGTGCAAATGTCGCGCTCCTTCAATTCATTCTGTGTTTGGATTCAGTACGTCCGATTCGGACATTCTAAAAGAACTAAAACCTCAGCGTGTCATAGAGGTGAAGAGACTAGAAATTAAAAAGAACGATCAAATTATCCAAGCCACACTTTTTTCCTGAAATTTAATTCAACAACAAAATCATACTCTTTGAAAGTGGGCTTTTTGAAAATAAAGATCGAGGTTTACATACAAAAGCCTTTACTTTGTTTTAACTGTCTTCGCCTTGGCCACCCCGGCAAGTTGTGCAGGAACCAAACTGCATACAGCTGCTTTGGGGGGGGGGGGAACATGAATGACATTGCACCAAAAAATGCAAAAACTGTGCAGAGGATCATGAGACCAATTCCAAATCATTCCCTTTCTACAAAAGAGAAATTGAAATACTAAAAATTAAATCAAACAAAGACATTGCCTATCCAGAGGCCAGAACAATATATGAAAACACAATCAAACAAATTTCATACGCAGACAAGGCAAAACCTCAGACAAGAAACATGGCAACACTAACAGACAAACCATTCACTGAACCTCAAGCACCAAAACACCACAGACTATGACATCCAAAATGCAAACACAAACAATGCTTACCAAACAAAACAAACCAAGTACAGAAGGAAACAAACATACAAAGATAAACAAAGCAAAAAAACAAACCACATAAATCACAAACAGATACCAAGCACTATCAGACAATTCAGACATGGAAACGGACAGCACATACACCCTGGCCTCGGCTGACACTCCCCGGAAAGATCATGAGCGTTCGAGACCGTCCTCCCCTCAAAATGCGGGGAGGGCGGCCTCGAAAATTATAAATAAATCAAATGGGAACATTCACGGTCTCAAAAGGAGATCCGGAGGGAGGCATGCCCAAACCTACTGGGCAGGCACACCATCATTCTAAACAATGGATACCATTCTGCAATGGAACATCAGAGAGCTAAAAGTCAATTATGAAGAATTATTATTATTATGTACACATTTTAAGCCCGCCTCCCAGAGGATATCAATTTTTCCACCTTCCAACCCCCAACTCTACTGGGGATGTTGGAATACTATTGAATAAGGGACATTGCTGTTCTCAAATTGACCTAAATGTGCAAAATTTACACGCTTTGGCGGTGAGGGTGAATAATTTGGCAAATAAGACCATCATTGTCTGCACCTTTTACCTTAACCCAGACAAATGTATACATGCAGGCGAATTAGACGACCTTGTTAGACAATTGCTCAACCTTTTATTATTTTGGGGGACTTGAATGCCCACTCTCCTTTATGGGGTGATTCCAGACAGGATCATCGTGGGACAACTGTTGAAAAAAGGATAGTGACTAATAAGTTCCAATAATGACTTATTTCTATTTAATACTGGTTCACAATCCTTTTTACACTCTGCCTATCGTTCTTTTTCAGCTATTGACCTGTCAATAGCATCCTCATCTGGACAGTCCACGATGATCAATGTGGAAGTGATCACTTCCCAATTATCTTGTCAACTGTTTCGAAAACTTCAGACAATTCTGACCCAATCTTCAATTTAAAGAAAACCAATTGGACGATTTTCAAAAACTCTGTCTTTCGGTTATCAAAGCGATATCTTCGATTCGGACGACCCTGTGTCCGTTTTCTCATCCAAAATTATGGACATTGTAAATGCATGTGTTCCAAAACTTTCTATTCATTCAAAACAATTGCCCAGGACTCCCTTGTACACTGCAGCGTGTAATGAAGCTATTACAAAAACCGAAAAAAAGGCTTACCGAAAATGTAACCAACAACCAACTTTGGAAAATCGCTTGATCCTGAAAAAAGCCAAAGCAGAGGCAAGACGCACTATCAGAGCCACCAAAAATCTTCCTGAAGACAGTACGTGTCTACAATGACTGAAAACGTCAGCAGGCAAAAGGTGTGGAAAATGATACGAGAGATAAAAGCAAAACGTCAGCCAAACAAAGTCCCACCTAAAGCTACCAAACGCTCTTGACTACAGACGAAAAGGACATTGCCAACTATCTAGGACAACGTTTCTCCACTCTAACGAAAATTACTTAGATTCCTTTAAAAGACACAAAAATGCTCAGGAAAGACGTCTCCTTAATCGAATCAGAAAAAGCTAATCCATCTGCACCTGGACAAGATAATATTCACTATCAATTTCTCTCTAATCTACCTGTCCCATGTCAAAAAATCCTTCTCTCTACTTTCAATCATATCTGGATTTTCAATCGAATCCCAGATTCCTGGAAAAAAGTCATCATTCCTATCCCTGAACCAGGCAAAGATCATGCTGATCCCTCAAATTATAGACCTATAGCTCTCACTAGTTGTCTTTGTAAGACCATGGAACAGATGGTCAGCGATCGTCTGGTCTGGTTCTTAGAAACCCAAAATAGTGTGGCTGAAGTTCAATGGGGTTTTCGAAAACATCATAGCACTGTCGACCATCTGGTTCGACTCGAAAGTTGTATTCGCGAGGCTTTCGCTCTCAAAAAACAAGTTCTAGCCCTCTTATTTTTACCTTGATAAAGCTTACGACATTACTTGGAGGCATGGAATCCGCACAGATCTCCATGATCTCAACTTTCGAGGCAGACTGACTCTCTTCATCAAAGACTTCCTTGCCGATCGAGATTTTCAAGTTTAAATTAACCAGACCCTTTAGGACCCTTTCTTTCAAGGAGCCGGTGTCCCCCAGGGAAGTATTCTTTCATCTATTCTGTTTAACCTGAAACTCAACATTGTCAAATCTGTAGCGGCAAAATATGCCGACACTTCTCTGTTTGTGGATGATTTTGCAATTTATATTGAAGGCAAATACTAACCCTATTTTGAAAAAATATGCAACTTTATGTTGACCAAGTCCAACAATGGGTCACACAAAATGGTTTGGTTTCAAATTCTCCACCGAAAGAACTGTATGTGTCCATTTTCATAGACAAAGAAACCTCCATAAAGAACCTACCATCATATTTAATAACAAGAATATCAAAGTCTCTCCCACAGTCAAATTTATGGGATTGACTTTTGACAAAAGAGAATTAAGATTGCGCTGTCAAAAGGCCTTAGATTTCCTCCGGGTAGTTGGCCATACGGACTGGGGTGCGGACAAAACGACTCTTCTTCGTTTGTACCGTACTTTGATCCTATCCAAACTTGATTATGGCAGCATCGTGTATGCCTCTGCACCTAATTATGCTCTCAAACTTCTTGACACAATACCGCGCTAGGACTTTTCAGAACGTCACCAGTAAAGAGTTTATACGGTGAGGCCAACCATCCTTCGCTGGCTCACCGACGTATTAAACTCTCTATTAATTATTCGTAGCGGTGTCAGGCAAGGTTGCGTCATCTCATCAGCCCTTTTTAACCTTTACAGGGAATTTATATTAAGAAACATCGAAGAAATAGAGGGAATAGAAATAGTCGGACAAAACGCAACAACTTACGTTACGCTGACGATACCGTTATAATAGCAGTCTCACAACCGAAAGTGCAGAAACCCCTCGACGTGGTAGTCTAGAAAAGTGAAGAAATGGGGTTGGACCTGAACTTAAGCAAAACGGTGTGCATGACTGTATGAAAGAAAGCTCCCCAATATTCCTTCTCACCGGCAAAGGAGTACCGATCAAGCAGGTCTATAGTTTCCAATACTTCGGCTTCACCATCACAACCAGCGGAAAATGTAAAGATGAGATCATGACAAGAATAGCGCTTGCAAAAGATTCCTTTTCTAAACTGAGAACCACTCTCAGAAATGGAAACATCACAATGGACACTAAAAACCGAGTTTTGAAGGCATACATCTGGTCATTGTTGACATATGGCTGTGAATGCTGGAACATCAACGAGGAAATGCAAGCAAAACTAGAAGCAGCAGAATTGTGGCTCTTAAGGAGAATGCTACATGTATCATGGACCGAGCAAAAACCAAACGAAGAAATTCTTGCCATGGCCAACACCAGCAGGTCACTCATGAACACAATTCGATGCAGACAAATGCAATGTCTCGGACATTCAGAGCTGGGACAACTGGCATTACTGGGAAAAGTAGAAGGCAAGGGAACCAGAGGCAGACAAAGAAAGACATTTTCGCAGTCTCTGAACTCATGGGCTACTAACAACAGCCTCAGCTGCAGTGAATTGATACATGTCTGTAACGATTGAATGGCTTGGAGACGCATGATCGGCGATGCCTGTTTAGGTCTGGCACCTAACCAACCATACTGGAAATATTTCATAAGAGCCTTATCTCGACTATTAACACATTCCTTGCAAGTTGTTCCTATCATCACCTTTGCTGAATGTCCTGCCCTCCGAATGTTACTGATCATATGCTAACCATACAAAGGCACACGGTGACCTTTCTGTGCATCGAAATGATATTTGTTTTATATTGTGCTTCTGTCTGTTGCCATTATAATATTATAGATCCACTTAGACAATCCCATCGTCACGTTTTCCTCTCTAAAGTCAAGTTACAGTCAAGGGCTGACTTTCCATTTGTTTGATTTTTCTGTCTTTTGAAGGATATGTTAAGGTCTGGGTTCCATTCCTTTTTAGAGACCATTATGTATACAGTTTTTCTAGCTTTTAACACTCATTTGATTAAAAAAAAATTGAATTACTGTGTCAATAAGAAAATGGAGTTTTTTGACGAATTCGGTTGATGGGACTTCGTCTGAATATTTCAGGTTTATATATTGTCTCATTTTTGTTTCCGTTAATGATGAAGGATGGCTTGAATCAACACAGAAACATCATAAGGGCACAATAGATATTTTCCATGTATGATCATCCCTGAATTAAACTCTCTACCTTTTCACGGCTCAAATCTATTTTGGCTGGCCCTGTAGATGTTAGAGCCACTTCCTGTGATCTTTTGGGAATTTTCACCAAACTTTCATTTCGGACCTTTCAAATAATGGATAACGAGCTACATAAACCTTCAGTTCTCATGCTCCCGGCAACCCCCTCCCTTAAGCTTACCCATCATCTGATGTGTAAATCCAGTAACCGACACGTCATGATTAAATGCCAGGTTCCGATATGAGGTCCTGCATGACTTATGAATCCTCCTTTTAAACGGTTGTATCTCATGAATGGATTTCTAGGCCAATGTTATTTCGATATTTTCACATCCCTGGCTTTGGTCATTCCTAATGTATCACCATCTCTAAACGATTATTTTTGAAAGACTGTCTCCTCTAGTTTCATTGAGCCCATTTTCATTTACATGTACACCAATACTACTCTCGTAGAAACCCTAAGTACATTTTATAAACATAAACGAATTTTATACACCCGTCTCACAGTATTTCGAAACAGCCTATGTCTTTTAAGAGAGTTGAAAAACGTAAATTTTGTCCGTGTCCGTCCTTTATCTGTATATATGCACAGGCTGTAAGAAAAGCCTACAGGTAAATCGATTTTATTTTTGGTTTATTACATTTTGTCTTATAGGTTATCTTGTATCTCAGTATATCCATGCCCTTTCTAAGGAAAACTGAGAATTGACTACATCATGTCCAATATTTTCGATGAAACGAAAGTGACATTTCCCCCTATTATTTTATGCATTTGCCTGGCATCTCAGTATATCATGTCCCTTTAAAGAAAAGCCGGGATGATACCATATATGTCTAGATTGTGTATATATAACATTATGCACACCACAAGAACATTTCTGTTTACACAAATTTCAGGCCTTTGCGATCCATCTGTGATATAAGGGGCGGACAACTTTGTAACCATTCGCATCCCAGTATATTCATGCCCTTTATAAGGAAAGCTGGGATTTCATATTTTTATCGTAAATAATAATAACAATCCTGCCATCTTATTACCCCAAATAGAAAGCCCTGAGATCGTCCTCTTTGGATGTACTGGGCTATACCTCAAACAAACAAACAAAAAGGCCTACTCAAATGCGATTGTGGTTTAGGACATAAACATTCCACTCTGTATCGAGATGCACGCCCTTTTCAGCGAAGTAGCAATATTTTAAATTCGCTACTCACCACTGAAAATTAAGTAGCGCACTACACTATTTGGTACTGGCTACACTATTCGCTACAAATAAAAGTAGTGAACTACAGAAAGTAGCGTGCTACTACGCTACAGTCACAACCCTGGTTGGGACATAACTTTTCAGACGTATTTTGATGCGCTAAATACGAAAATGTTATTTATATCCGTCGCAAATCAATCATTTTTTAGATATTCACATTTGAATTTGTACCATTTTCTCAATAAATACGCTTTTTTGGCCCGCTAGCGTTGGATGGCTTCTGCCGGATGTTTAAAGTTCGGGCAGTTCTCGAACAGTCTGCGCATGCGTTGAATTTTCCCACTGTCCTATTTGAACACGCCACTTTGGTTCACTGCTCAGTCATGGCTACATGTGTTTCTTGCGAATCAGACTACTTCAAAACAATTGCTTCATTCTATAAGAAGGAGGCTATTTCTTTTATTCGTGCTCATGAAGTAAAATGTCCGCGGTGAGGATCATTTGTGGAGGTGCCGTTCTTCCTACTTCATTCCTACAACACTAAGAAACAGTGCCGCTGCAAGTTTTCCGTCTTTGATCAGAAGGGCACATTTCTCTCCCTGATGCGCTTTGTCCACGGAAATTAATAGTGTTAATTGATCGGGCGACCAGGTAAGAAAACCCCTATTTAGACCACTAATTGTCTTTTTTATTGCTCTTTTTTTTTAAACTAAATTTTGGTGATTTTGTGTGCCCTGTTGTCACAAAAGTAGTCCGTATGGGAGGGGGTTTCCCCCTTGACTTCACAAGTAGTCCTGGAAGAGGGGTTTCAGGGGGGTTTCCCCCTTGACCATGATATCGCGGCAACATCCCCAGCTAGTATAAGGGGGTTTACTTCCCTGATGTCATTGATTTTTACAGATTTTAGCGTTTTTATCAGCTGGTAAAGGGGGGTTTCAGGGAGGCACCCCCTGATGTCATTGATTTTTACCAATTCTAGTGTTTTTCTAGTGAAACAAAGCAATGGAATTTTATTTCACCGAAAACACCAAAAAAGCAAAAGGAAGACCGATAACAACACTTCCAATAACATTAAATAACGACCTGAAGATACTCCCCAGCAACACAATTGAACTTACATCAATGACTGATTTGAAACTTCTAAGAGAACGCGCACAGAACCGGTGAAATTGGTCAAATTTCATCACAAAATTGAGGAGAACAGCCGAAGCTGTGAGATCAGATGAACCCGCCAGCGGAAGGCACTAAGTCAAGTAAGTCAGTGTTTTCATCATCATCACAGCCATAAAAACTGCGGAAAAACATCAGAAAACATCGTCGTTCACTCACATATATTCTGTCATGTGACATCTTCTGTAGCATGAAAACTAGCAATTTTTGCTTGAAAACTAGTAATTTGTGACATATTAGAGTGGGGGAATACTGTAGAATATACTGTAGAATTACCATAGCTTTAAGGTGGCTGAATTGGTGTTAGAAGTCTGATTTACTAACAGCAATTTGGCCACCCCCTACAACAGTGCGAATTAATAATTGAGAGAGCTACAAACAGATTGAGGGCAAGCCTAAAATAGTACCAGTGCCAAAATAACATGTGACTTTGCATTGTGACGTCAAAATAGCCTTCCTAAGTCTTATAATATCACATGACTAGAATCAGGTCACGGCTTAAAAGTAGCAATGCTACTGACCTAGACTGGTTTGAGATGGAATATTTTCTCAAAAAATAGTGTCTGATTGTTACGTCAGTTACAAATGAAATGGCCCAAAAACGAAAGTTTGCTGTGAAAATGATCAGCAGAACGGCTTTTCAATACAGATGACAAACCCTTGTGACAAAATGAGATGTGCAATTACACAAAGGTGGCTGAATTAGTGCAAGGGCCGAATGGTTGTTAGTTGATTCTACAGACAGTGAATTTGGAAAAAAAAATAAGGCATATTATTAGATCTTGATCTAGATTCTAGATCTTACAGTATAACTCGGATATAACGGCACAAAAGAAACTCTCGTTTTAGTGCCGTTATATCCAAGTGCCGTTATAACAGAGCACCGTTGTTCACTCTACTCAGATGTACCGAAGCGTACTGAGACAGGCGCTCAGATGGTGCAGGTAGTGGGGAAAGGGGACAGGGGGAAAGGAGACAGAAGAAGAGAAGGGGGGTGCCAGTAAGGTTATATGGGCCATTATCAGTGTGATAATTGCGCACAACACACTTGACAGACTTGAGAGGCATTTTTGTTGGCTTCTGAGCGTGGAACTAACAATTTTTAATTGTTAAATGTCTGTATTGTTAACAGCTCCACGTACCTGTAGTGCCGTTATAACCGAAATAAAGCTCATGGGTGCTTTTATATCAGAATTTGTTTACTGTCGTTTAATAGAAGAAAAAACAGGGCTTGGGGAAAGTGACGTTATATCCAAGAAATTGAACCACAGTTGTTGATCAAAAAGCCAAAAAATGGCCAGATGGACAACTGCATTTCTTCACGGCCAAACATTGTTTTTGTCAAAAGGTCAAATGTGTTGAATTTTGGCAGTGAAAAGGCCAAGTTGGCAACCCTGAAGAGAAAGGCTAGGCCTGAGACTAAGATGCCGTGCAATTCCTGTGACTTCATTGACCAATGATTAACAGGCTGCCAGTCTCGGGTTAACAGGTAGCTGCACGACCTGCACGTGATAAAGTGAGCATAATAATATTTATTTTATTAGGCTATATTCATTATTTTAATACAAATACAGGGTGTCCATAAAGCCTGTACAATTTTAAATATTTGCTATACCACCAAATAAAGTAAGAAATATTGTCGCCAAATTTGATGTGTCTAGTCATTAATGTTCCAAGTTTTTATTTTACTGCATTTGTCTTTTTAATTTACAAAAATAACAGAAAGTTTGTAGATTTCAGGAAAGTGCTCAAAAACGGCCACTGCTGATGAAAAAGCGCAGTGCGTGCAGTAGCGATTCATTCAAACAAAATGAGACACACAGACTCAAAGAAACTTTAGGAATAGATCTGAAAGAGATCTACCATCTTGGTCATCAATTCGAACCTGGTACAATAAGCTTTTAAATACGTTACTGGTTCAGTGTTAGACAAAAGAAGGAGCAGTCGTCCTTAAACACCAGACCATAGTGTTCGTCGCATAAGGGAAATCGTTGCTCATTCTCCTAAAATCTGTCCCTGCAGCTGCGAAACAGTTACTGATTTCACAGTCGACAGTGCACAATGTTTTGTGAAAAAAATGTGAAATTCTACCTGTACAAATTGCATATGGTGCAGGCACTGGAGTCGAATGACAAGCTGAGAAGAACTGAGTTAGCTTTTGAAATGTTAGAGCGGATTTCTGAGGACCCTGACTTCCTCGATTTGATTTGCTTTAGTGATGAGGCAACTTTTCATGTATCCGGAAAAGTGATCAAGCACAACATCAGGATCTGGGGTTCTGAACAGCTCCATATGTTCCGGAAAGTTCAGCATGACAGTCTTAAACTAAATGTGTGGTGTGGAGTCCTGTGCAATCAGATCATTTATTTCCGTCTCGACTTGCTTTTTGCGTCAAATGGCGATCATGTACGAGTTTCATGAAATAATGCAACAAAACATAATTTTTGTCATTTTGTAATTTTAATGATCTCAATGTCTTTTTGTTTTGCAAATGAAATTATATAGAATCTATATCGCTGTTCATTTGTCATCAGAATGAATTTCCAAAATTGTACAGAGACTGTATGGATACCCTGTGTATCATGGGATCTCCCTTCTCTTCTGGGACATTCTACAGGGTGTCCATAAAGTCTCTGTACAATTTTGGAAATTCATTATGACCACAAATAAACAGATACAGATATAATTTCTTTTGCAAAACAGAGATGTAGGCCTACCATTAAAGTTTTGTATACTACAACTGTATTAACAAAAATGACAAAACATAGTTTTTGCTGCATTATTTTATTAAATTTGTACATGATCGCCATTTGACGCAAACAGCAAACCGAGGTGGAAATCAAGTTCCTGCAAGGATCGCCACAGCATTGCTTCGTCAATAGTCGCAATGGCGCCCGTAATCCTGTGCCAAAGTTCTTTGATGTTATGTACCTGTGTTTTTGGCAGAGCCCAACAGGAAAAAGTCTAATGGAATAATGTCTGGGGACAGCAGGGGCGGATCTACATGAGGACACTAGGGACACTGTCCCCCCTAACATTTTTAACAGGTTTGTCTGTTATAAATGAATAAAAAGAAAAGAAAGAAGAAAGGAGGTATGGAAAAGAAAATCGGTTATAAATCAGCTAAAGTAGAACGAAAACAAATTAAACAACTAATCACCCATTCAAAAAACCTGCGGTACTTTGTCAGCTCTCAATTCACTAACCTAGATGCCTTTCTTTTTTCATTAAAAATCTGGCCTACCTAGCACAGTTCCTAGATCTAGGCTAAGCCTACGCCCACACGCGTCACAAGCACAGCCAACACGGGACTCAGCGTTTGAAAGCTCACTATATCATTGTCACTGCGAAATTTGTAGAATGCTTCGGAACACTACGAAATACATCAATTCTCTACAATGTGTGAAAATTTGAACCTGATTGATTCAATGATTAAAAAGTTATGAGATATACAGTAGACGGATGTCGCTGTGCATGATATCACGGAAATATTGGGTAGCCCAAATGAAAAAAACAAAACTTCTCCAACTTTGAAAGCTTAATTTATCATTGTCTCCGCTAAATTTTTTGGAGCTTTCAAACATTACGAAACCGGTCAATTTCCTACAATGATTGAAAATTTGAGCACGATTAATTAAAGAGTTTTCAAGTTATAAGATATACAGTAGAGAGATGTCGCATTGCACCATATTATGGAAATCGGATGTCGGAAGCCTCATTGACAAAGTCTAATAACACAAGAAAAGGAGAGGAGGTTGCGATCATGCTCTGCCACCGATGTTCCTCTATAACTTAGCGAAAACAATATCATACTATAGACAAAATTGTACTGAACTTTTTCCCTCAAACGAATCTTGTCGGCTAGAACTTTTGTCAAGCCGAACTTTGTCAGTCTTCACTTTGCACTCATCCAAGTGTCTGAGTAGATCTAGATCTAGTTTTATGTTGTCACTTTTTAGATTTGGTCTATCTCGATCAAGTTCTGCAAATAACAGTATTTGTAGATCTAGTTCTAAATCTAGATCTAGATGTAGTTCTACGCTAGATCTATCTGTTTCTAGATCTAGATCCTCCTGCTTTGATTCTCAAGATTGTATTCAACAGCACTGACTGTCAGAGGGCTTACTAATTGTTAGAGTAAGCGCATGCGAGGAAATTCCTTTCTGATTTTGTCTTAACAATGGTATGATTGAATAAATCCAAATTGTG
>JBCHJU010433228.1:0-19696 GCA_039654505.1 Plocamopherus imperialis
CTATACTTACGCCCCTAGACAAACGCAACGGTTGATAGCAATCCGTCACGGAACAAAGGCGTATGTAAAGTTAAGCCTCAAGTGACGACGATTATAACCGTGATGGAGGCGTATTTCAAGTTAGGTCTTTGTTCCTTATCGTTTTATTTCCAAGTTGAGTTGAGCCTTTTTTTATTTGTTTTCTAGCATCTTTACTTTTTATTGTTTTGCTCTAATATTTTAACACAAGATGTATGCCACCCTCATCCTTCTTCTGTGTAAAAATAGCATAAAGGCGTATCTATAGTTACGCCCCTATTCCATAACGCCCGCGATGTGATAACGAGATCGTTTGTGTTGGTATCCATCAACAGTGGTTTAGACAGTTTGAGCAGTCGGGACCAGACCATCATGAAATGGGGATCATATTTTAGCGTGTCTTTGTTACCTTCCCATTCGCTGCTTCTTAAAAATGCGTGAATTTTGAGAAAATCTGTAAATACTTTAACGATACTTATAAAATGTAGTTTGTAGTCTGTGTGTAATGTTTTGCATACGATCACAGCAGTATTTATAAATTCTATACAAGCATCGTTGTTCTTGAGCATCCATTTGATCTTGTTGATCCTACACACGTCTCCTAGTGTAAGCGCCATTTGTATAAATGTGTGTATATCATTATAATTATATATGACCAAATGCGTATCGCCATTATGTTAGATAACAGCTCTTATCAGTTATATGTCTTATATATAAATGGAGTGTTGCTATGTATTATCATCATTTCAAAAATGGCTACTCACAAGAGAAAACTAGATGATGATGATGAAGAATACACAGTAACATCAGATTTTGATTTGATGTTAGCTATAGTAAAAGAACAAAAACAATGTCAAACAAAATCCAACGGTTCAACTCAAAAATCATATCAAAATATTGTCGAAGACGTCATTAAAAACATGACAGAAGCAGCAAAAATGGATAGGGAACTCATTAGAAAAGGACAAATAGCTTTCAACAAAACGAAACTTTTACCAACCATCGGACACCATTTGAAAATGGCGTATCTGCGAGAAATTTTTCTACGAGAAAACATTTTAAAATTCATTGCAGAATGGTTGTATCCTCTACCACCGGAGAGAAAATTACCACAGTATACAATAAGAAAGACATTTTATCAAATTCTGGAGGACATGCATCCCAGCAGAGAGCAAATTATAGAAAGCGGGATCGTCAAAGTTTTACAAATTTTAGAGAAACATCCCAATGAAGAAAACAAAAATGTGATACACAGGATACTTCAGAATTTTGACTATATACTGAAGTCATCAGAAAAACAACAACAGATGTGTATGAGCAGCAGCAGAACTACCACTACCAAAAAGCCTACTGTTGACAGAAATATCCAAAAACTGATGAAATTTCGAAAAATGAAAAGAAAGAATTTTTCACATATTAATGTCGATGGAAGAAATATGTTATAATTAATCATCGTTTTATTCATTCCAAAACTTATATATATATTTTGAGATATTTAAGAATCATCTGTGATGCTTGATGATCATATATGATCATAATTATTTTCTTTTTTTTTAAATTTCCAACATTTATTTTTTGAGTTTACGGAGTATAGATCAAACATTCCGTTAAATGACAAAATAAATGCTGCAACTTTTAAAAAAAAATTACGGTTTTAACAACGCAGCGTTGATATGAGGTATCAACCTTACGAGTTTTAGCCAATCATTTTTAGAAAGATTCAAACCTTTAATAGTTGGTGACTCATTGATAAACTGACGAATGTCGATTATACTAGAATTAGAACAAATGCTTATACGTATATCATCATACAAAGGAAACTGATACGGGCAGTTTGTATTGTTATATTTGTAATGATTTAATGATATTTCACCGACCGAATCATCATCATCTTTATCTTCTACGGATTCATTTTTCAATTTTTCTATACTTTTTAAAATAACTATTTCGTCATCTCGAATATTTTTACCATTCTTATTATTTTTTTCTTCTTTTAAAATAGCACTTTTCAATACAGACAGTTTATTTTGCAAACTTTTCAACGAAGATGATGATATTTTTCTTGCAATTTTTACATTTTCTTCTTTTCTAGGATAAACTACAAAAACGATCACAAATACGAGCAGTAGCAATACGATCACAGTTTGTAAAAATGAATCTGTAACATTCATCCATAATTTCTTCTTCTTATAATTAGTCAGAACATTTATTTTCCACCATTTTTTAGAAACCAAAACACAAGTGCCATCAAAAATTTTACCTATATATAGTAATTATCTATACATTATGATGAAATCAAATGCTTGCGTTACACAGGAAAAATACTACGATTGATGTAGCAAAAATCGTTTTACAAAAAAACTCCGGAAACTCAAAAAAAATTGTGAAAAAATTTTATAGTGTTGATATTCCGTAAACTTAAAATAAAAAATTTTCCGTAAACTCTCGAGTTTACGAAATGTAAAGAGTCGATATTCCGTAAACTCATTTCTTATTTTGAAAAATAAAAAAATTTTGAAAACTTTGGTGTTTGAAATGTCGTTAATATCAGATTTTTTTTGAGTTCGTTTTCTTTTTGGATTTTTGTTAGAGGTGATTTTTTTTTTAATTTGGACTTTGTTTTTCACGAGTCAGCCGCCCATATATTCGTAGTATAGTAGGATATAGACGAGGTAGAAGATGTATTTTGTGATATTTTAAAGGGGGTAATGATTCTGGCATCCCCCCCCTAAAAATTTTTCTCATTCACTTCTTCCTGAACTCTCTTCCCTCAAAATTCCCCCATACTCCCCCATACTATACTCCTCTATACTTTTTCTTTTTTGACAGTAATAACATATAACGTATACACTATATATACACACGTGATACCATGTGACGACATACCTTCTTTGATTATAGAACATTTGACTTAAATTTCAGTGTAATGTACAGCAATGTCCAATTTTGTCTTTGTTTTTCAAAAAACTGGAAACTGTCCTGTATTGTTTGGAGGAACAGCATAACTTACACGCAGGCTTCATCATAAAATTATTCAAAATATCCGACCCTTTGAAATGTTCAAATGCCATATCAATTAAAGGTTTGATTCTTGGAATGTTATTCCAAACTAGAAAATGGATTTCATCAGTGAAAAAAGTCACTGTATCGAACATTAGGTCAGTTGTTGATGTCAAAATAACATAATTGTCTTTGAAATAAAGAGTATATAAATTTCTTATGTACGTGCGGGCGTACTTTTCAATACTTTGTGTTACATTGGGTTCTTTTTTGTCGAAAAAGTAAATAAAAATAATCATGTCTTGACGAAACAGATAAAAGGGAATTGACCAATCATTGTAAATATCAATCAATTTAGAATTGTTATCCTCTATTCCCACGAGGATATGTTTGGGAATATCTGTTTCTTGTTTTAAATTTTTATAGGTTTTATCACAACATTCGGGGTTATTAGGTATGTCATTCCAAACTAAAAAGTGTATTTTATCTTCAGGATATGCTATCAAATCACAAACTGATATTGCATCATCATCTTTACATGCCAAAATCATGTAGTTTTCTTTATAAATGATAGTACTTTTCCAGGAATCAGGAATGGATCTTTCAAAGTCATTTATTGCAGAGAGAGTGTTATCACACCAAAAAATAAATAAAAAAAGTGGAATAATTATTCTGAAGTAGTATCCATGGCATAATCCAATCTTTAAAAATGTCGATCAAATTTTTGTCCTCTCGAGAGTTCTCAATAACTACAATGACATTTTTTGGGCCATATTCATGTATAAATTCATCGTAATTTCTGTCTTGTACTTCTCTGTCCCAGTTTTCATGATACATTGGTAATGGTGGTGGTGGGTTGATGTAACAGTACACTGAGTTGAACATATTACAGGTATATGACATATGACGATATATACAGTATACATACATATATATACACACTGATAAACCACGTGATACATGATAACGCCGTAAACACAAAAAAAAATTTGAAAAAATTAAAAAAAAATAAAAATGCGGAACCCTGAAAATGGCGGGCTTGAAATGGCGGGTTTTTTTTAGAGAATGGCGGGTAGTCCTGGCGGGCTTTGTAATGATGGGCGGAATTGTTGCGGTTTTTTTATGATATTCATTTTTTTGATGGTTTGGAATCGGCCGAGTATCAATCTTTTAAGGAATTTATTTTCTTTTTTCTGCGTTTGCATTTTTCTTCGTAAAAGTTGAATTTGTCTTGTCTGATTTTTCACTTTTCTCTCGAGATCATACAAACGATCGTCGGCATTATTTTCAACAATCCATTGATCTTCTGATTCAACCTTTTTTTTTTCGATGTGGGTAAAACATAGCTGGATTGACAATAAAATTGTGTTCCATAATGTCATACCCATCATCAACGGCTTTCAACTGTTTTTGTATGATGTTAGTATACTTTTCTTTGGGTTCATCATTTAGTACTTGTCGAGCTGTTTTTATAGATATTTCAACACAATCCAATAATTTGGGAGGTACTGTTTTATAAAAAAAATGAATAGTGTCAATCACATTTTTTATTCTTGCAATTTTTCTTTGGATAATATCTAGAGGATTTAAGAGTCTGTCTGTGGCAGGTAGTTTACATTCCAGATCATGATTCAATTCTTTTAGTGAATTATCATATTTCTTTCTACAATTTTCAATTTTTTTGTCACCGAGATCTCTGAATCTCCTAGATACAATTCTTAATTCACCAATCTCTTTAAGTGTCAAAAAAATAAAAATGTTATTTATGAATAGATCATCCGACAAATTCAAGATATGCATTGTTGTGATTGTGACTATTATATGACGATATGAGGGTTTTTATATGCAGTATACTATCACGTGACATTACCACGTGATACTTTTACTAGAGGTTCCGTAAACTCAAAAAAATAGTTGAAGAATAAAAAAAACGAACACAAAATGACGACACTGACGGTCGGAACATGTATACCATGTATCATACACTGACGATAACACTGACGAAATACACTGACGAAATACACTGACGAACATGTATACATTGACGAAATACCCTGACGAACATGTATACACTGACGAATATACACCGACGAATATACACTGACGAACATGTATACACTGACGAAATACACTGACGAAACAACATCCATAAGTCCAACACAAATGTTAGTAGTTTGATTGTAATTTAAAGTTATTATTTCACTCAAAAAAACATCTGTTTTTAAAACCTCTAACGCAGTAAAAAACAACATTGTTACATCATATCTATTTTTTTAACGCCAGTTCATCATTTTTAGTAAAAAAACATATAAAATACATTGTTACATCATATCTATTTTTAACGCAGTTCATCATTTTTTAGTAAAAAAAACATATAAAAATCATATAGTTAAATCATTACCATCAGTTCGGGGAAATCACAGAAATCATCAGTTTTTTTAAATCACAGAAATCATCAAGGGGGGAAAAACAGTTCAAAATCACAGAAAAAGTTCAAAAAATCAGTTCAGCACACCTTGCGAAGATAAAGTCTTGTCCATTATTCCATGGCAATCTCATTTTGCCAGATGAAGGCTTTGACACGCTTCCAGTATTTATATTGAAGTGTTGAAATCTTCTGATTTATACATCCAAAGTGATTCGCCAGTGGTCCTTCTTCGCTGCTGAAAAGAAAGGCCGACATATTGGAAATGTACTGTCCATGAACGAAACTTATATTGTCTTTGTTCACATTTCCATTCATATCTTTCAACATTATATGAATGAATTCCTCGGAGAACGCAATGTTGTTTGCTTTCAAATTTTCTTTGAAAGCTTCAACATGATTCATCAGAAAGACTTGATCGTTGTCTTCAAAGTCCATTTCTTGAATGAAGCCGTTAGCATGTTCGAGTACTGGTATCTTGAAATAACCTACTCTCAGACGAGAGTCATTGACATTCATTGCAATAGATAGCCTCAAATCTTTTAGGTATTTCCTAAAAGCAACGAATTCTTGTCCTCCGAATTGCCTTTGTGTTGTGCAGGAAATCATCAAGGATAAAAGTTCCAAGGTGCAGTTTATGCAGACTCCAACTCTGGAATGACTGCAGTAATGTATCATGTCCATCATGTCCAAAAAAAGGCAGGGGTCTCTTAAGAGAGAGGTAGGTATGTCTAGGCTTAAGATAACCAGGCAGGACGACGATGCATCAGCTGAATGACGATACGCTAGTGAGGAGCGCTAATATACCCTGAGAGGACGGTCATGTGATATCACATGACGTCACGAGCCCATGGTGACACCCTTTATCTTTACTTTTGAATTTTCTTTTCGGAAAATCTATCATCATCGAACTCTACATACATATGCCCCAGAGATTCCCTATCACGTGGTCACCCTACATGTTTGAGTTTTCGGAGTTGTGATATATTGTCCACTATTCCCTATCACGTGGGTTACATGTTTGAGTTTTCTCTCTTTTACCCCTTAAGGGAGTTGTGCTATGATGTCCATTGACATTCTATATATCTATCTCAGTTTTCCGTTAACTCAAAAAAAAAGTTGAAGAAATTAAAAAAAAAAAATGGCTTTAATTTCTCTGAAAAATCATAGAATCAAAGATTCATCATAGAATCATAGGTTACATTATAGAATCCATAGATTATAGAATCATAGATTATAGAATCATAGGTTACATTATAGAATCATAGATTATAGAATCATAGGTTATAGAACATTATAAAATCATAGATTATTATAGAATCTAGGTTACATCACAGAATCAAAGGTTACATTATATAATCAAAGGTTACATAATCATTAGGTTACATCGTAGAATCATAGGTACATTTCATCATCATCACAAAATCATTAGGTTACATCATAGAATCATAGGTTTTTCATTAGGTTACATCACAAATCACAGGCATAGAATCGCAGGTCACAGGGTCACTTTATTTCTTGGACTTCCGACTCTTCCGACTCTTCCGACTCTTCCGACTCTTCCGACTCTTCTGACTCTTCTGACTCTTCTGACGCAATTTCTTCGCGAGACTCTTCGGATCCAACTGTTGATATTGACATTCCGAAGAAGTGTCGGTTCCAGATTCCGAAGAAAGGTCAGTTCCAGACTCCGAAGAAGTGTCAGTTCCAGAACTGCTGGTGAGAACTTGTTGTTGGACATATTCTTCTTCTTCTTCTTCTTCTTGATTTCTGTCAAAGTTTTCTCCCCTACGAGGAGAAATAGGAGGAGGTGAGGTAGTAAAAATGTCAAGAGTTTCTTCTCTACGAGGAGAGATAGGAGGAGGCGAGGTGGGGCCTCTGTTAAGGTTGAAAATGTCAGAGTTTTCTATATCACGAGGAAAAATGCTACGAGGAGACGTAGGGGTAGTAAAGTTGATGGTGTCAATTGTTTCCTCTGGTAATCCATCAATAGGGATATTCAGAAACTCCAAGTTATCGATTTTATTCTTGAAATTTTGCTTGTCCTCAGTCTCATCGTTCAGTTCGTAGAGACTTAATTTGTACAGCTCGAACATCTCCCGGCTGGTTCTTTGTTTAAGTTTTATTCTGTTTGTTTTAATTATTTTGTTCCGGTTATTACAAACTTTCGAGAGATATGTTCCAATGTTCGATATAGCCATGGTTGGTGTCGATACACAGGAGAGAGGCGACGATCGGTGTATGCGCCAGTATCAATGACGATACGCATGAGGGAGGCGCTGTTTTATACACCGTCATTGACCTGGTTACTCTCACGTGGTGCATGATAAGGGGTTACAGATAATGATGACCTGACCCCCGCTTTTACGGTAAAAGTTTACGGGGTTTAACTGGACTTGTGACGATGAGTCTGTGAAGGGTCCCCCACATATATACCGTATGTATATACCCATGTATATACAGTCGAGGCTGGCCCCGTTCCCTTCAGGGTTGTGGTTCCTTCTATAGCTCCACCTTTTTTTTTTTGATAGCGCAAAAAAAAACTTCACTTTCTCGGCATATTATGTTCTAGATAATTTGCGGCTTCATCACTTTCTCGGCGTAGGTTTTCTTCAAATTCTGAATCTTCGTCATCCGAGAGTTTTTCTCCCTCTTCCTCCTCCTCCTCTTCGCCATCTACATTGAGATGTAGGTCTTCTCTTGATGACGTCATTTTTTGTTTCCTTTTTTTTTTTGGCTTCATTGGATGAGGATGGAACTCGTTGTTGAAATATCCTACAATTTCACGAGTTTCATCCTCCTCATTCGTACTTTTTGTAATATCGGAAATTAATTTGCTGCTATATGGCAAAGTTTTCAAAATTTTACCGATCGAAATCACCGAGTTACAAACGCATACGTCATTTAGTTTTAAAACGGCTAGCAGTCCTTCATTCTTTTTCTTTTCATCTCCTTCAGTTTTGAAGATCTGAAGAATCTTATTCACGTAGGGGTGCGGATGGTCTCTTTTCCTTTCGTGCGGTTGTGGACTGAGGAAATTTCGGTCGCTATCGGAAAAAAACAGGCTGAGATCGGCTTTTTTTACACATACAGCCTTATTTTTGTCCACCAGAATTTCCACTAAATGATCATTATTGATCGGCCAACACAGAGACATTTTATCAGCGACATGATTGTAATAAGACTTCATGTCGTGATTTATACTCACCCCCCATGAAGAAATTTGCTTCAAGACCGTTTTCAACTTCAGAACAGAGTCCTCTTGACTCCTGGACTGACCCTCAATTTTATAAGTTGAGCAGACGGCGTCCGCGTTTGTCCGTTTGCTGTCTTTTTTTAGGTAATTCTGATGTCGAGAATCCAAGGGAGTGGCAGATAAATCTATCTGCAGAGTCGCCGCCGACAGACTCATGTTAGCCCCCCGGTACAATTTGTCTCCTCCTTCGAATCTCATGAATTTCCCGGAGTCGTCGTCACAGGTTCTCTTTTCGAAACATTTGACGCAGACTGCGATGACTGTTTCACTTTCGTCCGTCGCCGGTAAGAACCGAAGTCTTTTCACGGCGGCGCAAGATCGGCAGTCATCGCACAGTCTGAGTCCGTTCGAAAAGCCCTGCCTTAGAAAAATTTCCACGGCTCCGAGTAATTTCATGAGATTTCTCTCGAAAGAGAGAACAAACGCAGCGAACGCCTTCATCAACGGATTACTGAATTTCAGGTCCTGATCGTACGACATTCCGATCAACCCGGTGGTCTTATGTTTGGGACCAAAATTCCGAGTGACGGACTGTATCAGGGGAATCGTACGAACGGACCTGGAATACAAAGCCGAAGTGACGTCGTTCGCCGCGTTTAGGGGGGTTTCCGAATTGTACCCGTAAGTAACGCTGTTCAGTTTTTCTTTGCACACGATGCATTTCACCTAACCGTTGTTGGTGAAGCAAACCGAACAGGCCGACATGTATTTGCAAGAACTGCAAAACACGTCCACCACTCTCGTTTTACATGCTGTACATATGCAAGCCAGTTCACCCAACTCGGACACGTATACGAGTGCGGCCAACACGGAATATAACTTCCGGAATATCCGCACGACGTATTCTTCGTCTCTGTGTTCGGGTTTCCTTAGCTCTTCCAACAATTTAGAAATCGTGACACCGTGTTTCGTGAAAATTGAAAGAAACGCGTTCACGAACGGGACATGAGATCGTCGTTGGTGTTGAAGGCGTTGCGAACAATCTTTCTTTTATTTCTTTAAACTGATCAAAAATAAAATGTTTCAAATTGCTGAATTCTGTAGAGATATTTTCAAATTTTTCATGAAATTCCGAAGAGATATTTTCAATCTTTTCGTGAATAGACTTTACTTGTTGATCAACCGATTGTTCATGTAACAAGTGATCCACAAGTGTCATATCATCCATAATTTCACCTTCTTGGCGGATTTGTTGTTGTTCTGTTTCTGTTGGTGATTTTCCTCCGAGCGCTCGTAAGATCTTTTGCGACCAATAAAACAAACTCTTCTGTTCGATGGTATTCTCAAATTATCTTGTTCCAACACAAATCCACAAATTTGGATGATTTCTCCAATAAAAGTCACATATGAGGAATATTGTCTTTCTGTTGTAGCTATACGCACAAATTTACCTACAAAATCATAGTCATTACGAGGTAGGAGAAGGAATTTGCAGTCATACGATGACCTCGCGGCAATTATTGGAATCCATGGAGTCAATTCTTTGCTGTGGTTGCCAATAATCCAATCATATTCAGGGAATACATTTTGACCGCTAATGGGTTGTTCCTTGAGTTCCACATCAGATTCAAATATATTCCAAAATTTACTCTTTTCTAAATCAATACCCAAACCTCTATGTCCTTCTTTAGTCAAAATATAAACTAAAAATCCTTTGCCACATCTCAGGTCAATAAAACTCTGTTTTTTATCTTGTCCAGAATTTTCTCTTTCTTCTTCCCAAATAAGAAGCAAATAGGCTGCTATAGCTACATCTTCATACACAAGTCTTTTGATTCTCTCGGTACAGTATTTAGCAAGATACTTTCCATATTTGTTTTTCAGATATATATATATTTCTCTTTGTATTTATCCAAAGAAGTCAGTTTCAAAGATTTAACAGATTTACACATCTCATTAGTTTGTGACCAGTGTAACAGCTTGTCCAAAAGGACTAAGGTAAGCCATTTTGAAGTGATTTGTTGTCTAATTGCTTCTTTCTCGTCGTGATTACACTGCCAGAATAGACAGATTTTTTGTTTTTTGTCTGAACGAAATTCAAAGCGATAAGAAATTTCATTGCATACCAGCTTATTTTTATTTTTTCTTTCTCCGAGAGGAATAAAATAAGCGCTTTTGGCTTCACTATCAAAAATAACAGCCTCCAAATAGTTGGGAAAATATTCCGACTTGGGAATCATTTCTCTGATGACTACAGTAAAAGGTGAAGTTTCTTTGAATATATCTTCCATTTTAACATCAATCTGATTTGAACTTTGAGAAATAAATTGAAAACTATCGCGGATGATTTCACATATTCCGACGTGACCATTTGCATAGTCGACAGACAAGATTTTGGCGCCACATAATCGACGATTTACAACATGAGGTTTAGTCAACCAAAAGGTCAACGCTTTGACAAACTGTTTGTATGAACTAGAACTAAAACACTTTTCACAATCCATGTTGTCTAATACTATTGTCTTTGATCAGTTTCTTATATATATATATATATAAAATTGATATCACATTACTTTGGTATCACATTACTTTGTATCACATTACTTTGGACTTCAATACTTTTTAAGATTAGCATAAGTTGGTTCATATATTGGAGCCGATGGCGTTTTTGGTGGTAATGGAGGGGGTGGAGTGGAATTACGAAGTTCTCTTTCTATTTCTCTTTCCTTCTGACGCTCTTTTTCTAGCCAATTCTCTATGTTGTTGATGATGATGCGTTCCATTGTTTTCCATGCTCCAATTTGTCACATTTGAATCAGATCTTGTTTTTTTTACCAAAATTTGCAGCAACTTCACCCCAACTTTTGGGAGCTTCATCATAACTTTTGAAAGCTCCCCACATACTTCCTCCAAAAAGACTGGGTTTAGTACTATGACCACATGATTCGCATCTTTCATCGGAACTATTTCCCCAACCATTTCCATAACTGCTGCTGTTATTTCCCCAACCATTTCCCCATGAAGCCATGATTAATGCAGTGTGTGTGTGCACATGAAGTCATATGAGCATTATATATACATGATAAAATGATGATATACATTTGTATATTCCGTAAACTCAAAAAAAAAAAATTAAAATTTAAAAAAAAAAGCAAAGATGAATTACATATATTCCAACACATTTATCAAAACTATCAATATATTTTGTATATTCCATAATGTTGTTTTCACTGGCGCTTTTCCTGTCATATAATTTGATTCAATAATACGTTCCTCAATCATAGTTGTGGGTATACGGTAGTAGTAGTTGTCGTAGTATGAATAGTCGTTGTGGTAGGGATAGTCGTCGTAGTAGGGATAGTAGTTGTCGTAGGACAAAAAAAATTCGGCATTCCTTGATAATGAACGGCTACCATATTGGGATCCGAACAACACACAGTATCAAATATTGATTCGCATTTGCGAATTTCAAATGAAGGAGGATTACATTTAGTACACGGTGCGCATCTTCGGATATGATTTATATAATTCGCCTGCAATATCAAAAAGTAACCGTCCATACAACCGATAATAGAGTCATATTTCCGGGTACATTTTTCTATTTCCACTTCACCAGCCTCTGGATTTGCTTGAGAACAATGGTAGAGTCACAATTGCCAGAGCTCCTAGACAAATTGCACTATAGATAATTCCTTTCCAACTCTCCTTTCCTCGATATGAAAAATATTTCACAAAAGAATCCCATCCTCCATGATCCAAAATCCATTGACCAAGTTTATTTCCAACATATATTCCAACAAACGATGCAATTTTCTTTGAATAAATTTCATCATCGATATAATGAGCAGAAAAGTCATCATCATCATATTCAATAGAAAAGTCATCATCATCATATTCAATAGAAAAGTCATTTGAAATCTCAGCCAATTTTAAAGCATATATATGCATAAAGTGCAACAATTCTCCCCCAATTCACTTCTCCATCCTTAAACATCTCATCTGCAACAGCTATAAATGTTTGACATGCAGTCTTTCTATTTCTAGCTTGAGCCAACATATTTTTGAATTTTATGTGATGCTCAGCCAACATATTTTTGACAAGTTCTCTGAGAGTTTTGCAATGAGAGTTGGGAGGTTTTTCATGAGAAGCTGTGATGATATCAAAAGCCATGTTTATCGCTTCTTGACGAACTTCTGATAATGGATGTGTTCCGTCGGCGTCGTTTTTATCATATTGAGAATAAAGTCTTAAATATTTTACCATTTTGATGAATCCATTATTCTCCATTATGTATATAAAAGAATGTTAAATGTTGAATCAACAACCCTTTATATACATACAATATCATCATCATAACGTCATTCCGTACACTCAAATTTTCAAATTAAGAAATTTAAAAAAAAATTGAAAAATTTTGAAAAAAAATTAAAAAATTCTTTATTTTTAAAATGTAAATCACATATTTATTAATTACATGCAATTATGTGTAATAGAATTATATTTGACGATACAATATCTTATTTAATGACGAATCGTTACTGATCGTCATAAAGTTATTGTATTATTATTCATAAAAAATAGTTTATATTGACAGTATATTAAAAAATTTTACATATGTTAATATCACGCATTTTTATCATTATATTTAGCCATTTTGCCTTGGCCACAATCATCTCTAATGGTTCTTTTACGACCATTTCTAGATTTTAATGTATTAGTATTCTTCAATTTCTTGAGTTTTTCTGCCTGAAGATAGTTAATATCAGTTATCAAAATTTTTTTTAATTTCTCATAAGCCAATTCTAAATCCTTGTTAACAATGATATGGTCATAAGAACCTGTTACGTCAGCGTAATCTATGGCTTCCTGGGTAGAATCAAGACGTTTTTGTAAACTCTCCTCTGTTTCTGTACCTCGACCTTCCAATCTTCTTTTCAGTTCTTCTAAGCTGGGAGGTTTGATGAAAATATATCTAGGTGTGGGAGTCAATTTAGCAATTTTGATATTTTTTACTCCGTTGATTTCTACATCCAAAACACACAGACAACCTGAATTGCTGATTTCATTCACTGATTTTTTGGTGGTACCATAACAATTTCCAGAGAATTCTGCAGTCTCTAAAAATTCATCATTGTCTTTTAGGTCCATAAATTCTTCTCTCGTTACAAAATGATATTCTCTTCCATTTTTTTCACCAGGC
The DNA here is from genome assembly GCA_039654505.1 of Plocamopherus imperialis. Taxonomy (NCBI): domain Eukaryota; kingdom Metazoa; phylum Mollusca; class Gastropoda; order Nudibranchia; family Polyceridae; genus Plocamopherus; species Plocamopherus imperialis. The sequence continues at coordinate 13,841 of JBCHJU010433228.1, forward strand.
CTGGGATTACGTGTAGTATGCGAAATACTAAAATTAAATAAATCTGGAAATTCTTTAAACAGTTTAGTGAGAAGAGTACTTTTACCACTGCCAGACGGTCCACTGACTACAATGGCTCTCATTGCTTCACTCATTTTGCTCGGGATAAACTAAACGAGCACAAGTGAATTCGTTTATATATATATACAGATTATAAAAAAATGATGTTCTGGTGGTAATAGGGTTATATTCAAATGAGCATTGTTTTTCAAAGACAAATATGGTCTAAGAATATTAAAAAATTGACATATGTTGATATCAAATATTGTCTCATTAGATACTGTCGCTTCGAGAGCAATTGAAGTCAATGATTTAGGAATATAAGGATGTTTTTGATAATAAAAATGATCATTAATCAATCGTTTTAACAATTGTAATTGACTGTGAGTAAAAAAAAAGTGTATAATAAAATCCAATTCATCATTCTCTTCTCTTATGCTCATTTTTATTGTTTTCGTATCGAATTGTAAAAATGAACGTTCTCTTAACATATAAATTGAAAGCCTAGTTTTGCTATCAATGCCAAAACTTATTGTGATATAAGTTGTGTCTATATGTATCTTATTTTTTTTTACATCGCCATTGGGCACACAAGACCAGTATTTACTTATTAATGATTTGAATATACAAATTCTTTCTTTTACAGACTCAATATACATATTTCACAATTGAATTGATATAGGAATTACAATAATAAATAACAGTGAAAATAATAATCACAGTGATGAAATATTACAAATAATGCTAAAAATTTTCAATATCACAAATTAAATGACGTTATCAAAATCACAAAATAAATGACGTTATTAAATTCACAAAATAAAATGACGTTATCGTTCTCACAAAAAATTCAATCTATACACACAAATGATGCAGAAAGTTACATAATCAGTTTCATAGTATCATTGCAATTATGTTTGAATTTTAACAAGTTTCGAATCCTTTTGCAGTTGCAACATTCGTATATGGATACTACTGCTTTCTGATTCACATCCTCTTCTTTGATGATGTTCAGTAAATCATGAGATTTAATGTAAAGTCTAAACTTTTCATCCCATTTTTCTCCATTTCTATACAATTGTTGTGGAAAACTGTATAAATTGTTGACGTCAGTTAGTGACAACTGAGAATTGGTGTATAACAATGCCCAATTCACTGTTCCATCATCAGTTTCAATTGCATTTCCATCAGCGTCAGCATGAAAAGACAAAAGGCAAGAATTGTCTGCTATTGGATAGGAAACGATTTTGTCAATACCTATATCACAAAACAAATAGGCAGATGCGTAACATTCACGTTGATTTTCATCATATAAAATGGGAAATCTCCACGACTTGTTAAAAATTTTCGTGTCCGTGCTGATGATTGTCAGATTTCGAAGTTTCTTGAAGGATAATTGATCATACGTTTCAGATTCAACCTCGGCTTGGATGACTTGGAGTTCTTCTCCCTTTACATTCATTCTTTCATAAAATTGAGGATGATCAACATGCGTTATCCTATAGGATAATCCGTTTGATGACAAATTCAGAAGATGCATTTTGGAGAAAATCTTTGAATTTTGGAAGATTTTGAAATGATTGATTGGACTGACATATCACATATATACACTCAAGACCGTATCATCATAGTTCTTATCTATCCAAATGTTGGGCCAGGTTGCAAAAAAATTCGTCTCTCTTGAGGATTCATTCTTTCAATTAAGAGATTTTTGATGAATTTCATGTCATCAAACATGGCATTTTTTAAATGTACAGACATATTTTCTTCAAAAAGATTATCCCAGTCTGTTAGAATAGTTATGCATCTATCGACAGAAAATGTCTCGACAATCATGTTTGCATACTGCTTCAATTTGCGAAATAAGGCGAAATCATAATGGGTAATTTGCCGAACACTTTCTGAATGCGGTATAAAAATTTCTCAATGAGATGACAAACACATTTGGACCAATAGGACAATAGTCCAATTGATTTAATATTATTCCCCTCAATCCTTCACGATTGATTTGTGTTTGGTTAAAAATTTCATTTTTGTGAAATTTTTTCCCAACTTCATCAGTTAGTACATTTGTTTGAAATGAATCATCTCTGTAATCATCAAAACACATTTTACATATATTTTGACAGTTCTTGAAGAGTTCATTGAACTGAATCAACATATCTCTGGTTAACACAATATATGCTCGATCTCTCGTGAGCAAACATTGTTTTCTATATAACTCTCTTATTCCAATCAACCACATTATCTCACCAATTTCTTTGTTTTCAAATGGAGATTTATAAATTCTATGATACATAAATTCAGATGTTTTGTCCGCAACATGTCTTTCTTTGCCATCTTTGTAATGCAAATAAAAGCAATCATGAATTGGTTTCATTAGTCTGGTGGGAAGATTCACTATTGATATTCCGTCGAAATATCCATGTATTTCAGTGTAAGAATCTCTATAATGAGATAAATTTTGTCCACAAAGTTGTTCCACAGTTAATTCCTTTTCACTGTTCAGCAACATTGTCACAACTCCAAATGTTTGTTTAACAATATCAATTACCATATGATGATTTTTAAAATAGTACAGCAGGCTATTATCCCAGGGTTCGCAATGAAACATTTGCAAAATCATCTTTTCTCTTGGTATGATAGTTGTTGGTTTGAACGATAGTGTTACATCAAAATCCAGTATGGCGATTATTTTGGAAATCCATTTGGATTGTTTCTTACAAAATCCCAAAAGAATAGTGTTTAAATATCCACATTTGACCATCACACATTCAGCTTTGGATTGCATAGGATTTATTACAGTCAGATCTTTTATTTTGTCAACGTGAATCATTGAATTTTCACATCTGATGATTTTGTTCAGATACAAGGTTTCATCTACGCTGGAAAATTTTTGCGCATGGGTCCATGACAAGCCGATATCGAATCCAATAAGTTTGAAGAGATCTTTGGATAGTGCAACGCAAGCAGTTCCTTGATTAATTTTTAGTTCCATTATTGTCTTATAAATACCGGCAAGCCAATATAGAAGATTGTCATTGTCTGTTATCGAATACATTTCCGAAAATCGTGCAATATCTTCTTTGGAAACCATGATGAAAGGTGACAAGAAACATTCTGGGTTATTTCTATCATAGATTGTCTTTGTACGAACCAATTCGACGTGGTCTTTTAACTTTTTGGGTAATAGATTCACATCAACAATTTTGGAATGTTTTATTATTTTCTTGCAGGATAATGCGAGTAGAGATTCCATTTTGACTAATGATACATCGATTAAATCTATTTATATACTATGAATGACGATACGGATTTCTGTGCCTACGTCCAATTAACGCTTCCATATTTTCTGGATGCATTCTTTTTAGTAAAATATTTTTAATATCATAAATATCTTTAAACTTGGCATCATTTAATTCCTTACACAAATCTTCTTTGTAAATATTATTCCATTCTGTTAGAATTTGTATACATTTAGTAATCGAAAATGTCTCTACAGTCATTTCTAAACGATCCATCAATTTAAGAAATAACGAATAATCATACTGATAATTAGACGCACACTTTCTAAATGCAATATAAAAATTTTTCAATGTCATGACAAACACGGTTGAACCATTGGGACAGTAATATAATGGATTTAATATAATTCCGTGAAATCCTTCAAGATCGATTCGTGTTTGGTTAAATATCTCATTTTTGTGAAATATTTTACCAACTTCATCGGTTAATACAACAATCTCGGATTTGGCTGACGAATATACACGTCGAATGAGGTACAACAATGTATGAATAATCCACTAAATTTATACAATATATCTCTGGTTAACACAACATATCCAAAATCTTCCGAGTTTAAGCAGTGTTTTCTATATAACTCTCTTAATCCAATCAACCACATTAATACCGTTCAAATTGACAATTGCTGAGCATCATATAATCAGGATTATCCAAAGGGTGTTGATCGCCATAATGCAAAAAGAAACAATCATGAATTTGATTCATTTTTATATTGGGAATATGTACTATTGATATTCCATCAGAATATCCATCTTCATCAGTATAAGAATTTGTACAATGCGGTAAATCTTTTCCACAAAGTTTGTTCAACAGTTATTTCCTTTTTCAGTGTTTCACTATTTAACAAAATGGTGAAAATTCCATGTGGTTGTCTATTTTTAGTTATATCAAATACCATATGATGATTCTTAAGATATTCTATCACGTTATTACTACAAGAGTCATATTCAAACATTTGTAAAACCATTTTTTCTCTTGGTATTATAGTTTTGGGTTTGAACAAAAGTCTTACGTCAAAATCAATTACGGCACTCATTGTACAAATCCATTTATGCTCTTGTCTAAAATATGCTAAAAGGGTGGTATCTAAATATCCGCATTTAACCATCACGCATTCGTTTCCACATTGCATAGGATTTATTACAGTCATATCTCGTATTTTATCAACGCAGAACATTGACTTATGACATTCAATGATTTTATTCAAATACATGGTCGGATCCATTTCAAAAATTTTTTTTACACGTTCCCATGATCTATCAAATCCGAGATATTCCAAGAGATCTTTGGATAGTACAATACAAGCTGTTCCTTGGTTAATTTCTAGTTTTATTATAGTTTTATAAATACCAGCAAGCCAATGTATAAGATTGGTATTGTCATAATCTTCTATCGAATAAATATCCTTAAATCTTGTAATATCGTCTTCGGAAACTTTTATTGACGGTGACAAGAAACATTTTGGGTTATATTTGTTATAATATTTCTTTATGCGAACAACTTCGACGTGATTTTTAATCTTTTTGGGTAATAAATTTAAATCAAGATTAGAATGTTTTATTATTTCATTGCAGGATAATGTCAATAAAGATTCCATTTTAACTAACAATACATTGATTCAATAATTAATTTATAGTATAAATGATGATATATTATGATACATCATAAACAAAATTATATTAGCATACATTACAAACGAAATTTATTGGGATTCGTCTATTATTAATTTCCTTTTGCTTGGAGTAGGACAACTGTCGTTACTCGATATTCTTTTCCTGGACTCCTGGATACCAAAGGCTTTCTTTATATTCATATCTGATTTTTCTTTGGATTCGTCAAATAATTTCTTCAGTTGAGGTAGATTAGTGGCTGCCTTCCAAGATTTATCATCTCTGACTTTGTGCACACGTGGAAAACGAATCGAAATTCCTTCTGCTGTATGAATATCGGATTTACTAAACTCTGCTCCAATTATTTCCCACACAGGAGATTGCTTTGGGTCACTGACAACAAAGTCTGGAATCAAAGACTTGTGCACGTTTAACCACTTGGGCACATTTGAAGGATCTTTATTTATTTTGACCATATCCAATTCTTTATTTAGATTATCGAGAGTTTTATCATCAAAACCGTTACCGCATTTGGACACAGTGACCCAGCTGTCTGTCAGTGGTCGGATCAAACACACCCATCAGAAAGATTGACATCATTCCACCTTTGTTTCCAGTTCCATAGTAAGCTCCCAATACAACAAGATCAGCGGAGTCTGCCATAATTCCATCATTTAGATAATCTTTCTTTACCTTCAACCAGTGTCTTTTACCAGGCTCGTATATACTACTAGCAGGGCTCACGGCTTTGCCCGTGTTTGTCTTGACTCGAGTTCTAGATTCTAGCTCTTGATCTCGGAGATTCTGGAAATTTTGTAGGCCTAGATCTAGATCTAGATCTAGATTATAACCAACAACTATATCTTTTCAGCTCCAGATGTGAAATCTAGATCTGCGTTTCCCA
>JBCHJU010433229.1:0-13575 GCA_039654505.1 Plocamopherus imperialis
AGAGAGAGAGAGAGAGAGAGAGAGGGGGGGAGAGAAAGACAGACTTATAGACAGACAGACAGACAGATACACACACAGTTACACAGACAGACACACGGACAATAAATGAGTGAGAGACAGACAGAGACATAGATAGAGGAACAGGAACAGATTGAGAGACAGAGATAAAGGCAGAAAGTGACGATACACAGAATTGAGAGACACAGATAGAGATGAGAGGTTCGGAAGTGTGTGTGTTTGTTGTGGGGGAGGGAGGAGGGTGTTGTATGGGGGAGTAGTGTGTATCGCCTTGCAATAATGACCTGAGTGACCGAGAAATTCCGACCTTTTGTAGGTAAATTAAAAATATAATCGGGAATGCGACGAAAGTATCGATTACGTAGGCGGAAGTTGTTTTCCCTGGACAGGAAGTAGGCCAAGTGCTGTGTGTGTTTCTCTGTGTGTGTTTGTGTGTGTGTGTTTGTTAATCGTTCTGTGTGTGTGTGTGTTTGTGCGTGTGTTTGTGTGTGTGTGTGTTAGTAGCCTAGGCAATGTGATCCTTTAGACTACAGACAGTTCATTAGCCTAGATGTCCGATATTTCAAACAAACCCATCATCCATCATAAAGAAGGAACTGAAACCCCGCTGGCTAGCCCGCTCGTGCGGAATGGGCAGAAGTCATGACGTCATACGCATGTTTTGAGTACGTAGTTGGGGAAAAGGGCAGCACGATCTCAAAGCAGGTTTCAAGATTCCTCCGAGACAGTAATACGGACTGCTGGGATTTTTAGTTGAAGATTACACAGCTTAGATCTGGTTGAAGGATGGCTCGGCCCTTATGATTAAATGCAGTCTGGTCTTCCTTAGCAATAGATAGATGGTATACAGCCCAGACGATTCTTAGACAATCAAAAAGAAAGACAGACAGACATATATAGGTAGATAGATGGTATACAGCCAAAACGATTCTTAGACAGTCAAAAAGAAAGACAGACATATGTAGATATAATATATATATAATATATATTATTATTATATATATATATGTATAGATAGATAGATAGATCGATAGATAGATAGATATATAGATAGATAGATAGGTAGGTAGATGTTGATTGATTGATAAATCGATTGGTTGATACGGTTGATGGATAAATGGGTACCGGGTGGGTAAACTCTTTGATATATTTTTTTTTCATCATCAATGAGACAATATAGAAGGCCAGAAAGAGGACAGTGGCCAGAAAGCAAAACTGAACAGTTTCATGACGACAACAACACCACTATTAACGGCGTGACAACAAGCAACAAAAATAATCAAAACAAAACAAAGCATTACAACAACAAAAAAAAATAAAAAAAAAAATAAAACAACCCCCAACCTCACAAAAAAACAACACAAAACAAACAAAAAAATAATTAAAAAAATAACACATCATGGGCATTTTACATAAAAACATTTATTGGATAATACATAAGTCTATGTATTGAAATCAGCACTTTTTTTTAACCATAACCATATAATACGATTTTATAATCGAACATGTGAATATATACACATACATAAAATATATTATGATATATACATAACATTTACATTGCACACATATACATTATATTTTACTGTTTTCTTTTTTTATAGATATTTCTTTCTTTTTTTTTTAAATTTACAACAATAAAACTATAAAGCAAAATGTAACATTTTGTGTGGTAATGATGATATTATGATGGAGACAGGTTAATAGGCATGAATCAAAATGTTGTAACATTTAACATTGCAATGAGTAAGGAAGATAACAATGATGACAGTGATGGTGGTTACAATTATTATGTGCCTATCATAACAGTTGTGCTATAATGACAGTGGTGGTTTTGGCGCTGGTGTTATGACCATGGTAACAATTGTTTTAAAGTGGTGACACTGATGGTGATAATGATTATGATATGACTATGATTATGATAACAATAGTTCCATAACTGGTGACAGTAACTGTGATAACGTTAATATTATGGCTGTGGAGAAATTATTCTATATTGATGACAGGGATGGTAATTATGATGATGATGCGATTCAGGTGAATCTTGTAGCAATATATGATAACTCAAAAATGAATCAATCCCATAAAAAAGTTAACATGTTATGTATTAGACTGAACTTCAGTCCCTGACTAGCTCACACTTAAGCAGAAACAGGTACAAAGTTACTGACCATAATGTAAGAAATTGCGAAAAGGATTAAAAAAAAAACCAACAACCCCGAACTATAGTCGTTTTATAACTCTCTTGTTCCTTGTTGAAATTACAGTAACATAATCCATGCCAATACATCACATTACGGCATCAATTAGATATGAACAACAATATATTGTACGCAGAAAAAAAAACCCACTAATATAACCTTATTATGTACATTTTTATTATTGGTAAATATAATTCGTTAGAACAAACTTACAAACAGACTAACCAGACAAGGTAGCCCTTAATTATTCTTGGAGTTTATTTTCAAGTTGTCTCTATAGTTTTTGCACAATATTGCATGACCAAAAAGTACACAATATCATTGCCAACACTTTCAGAATGCACAGAGAGGGCTTTGATCGTGCTGGAATTTGGATATATCGATTTATTTGTGGTCAGAATTTTGATAACGTTGCGGCTATTAGAGTGTGCTTTAACAATCAAGAAACCCTTAACAACGTTTTTCCGAAACATCGAACCATACAACTAATGTTTCGGTTTTCTTAAGCTCCTAAATGCTTTTAATAAATTGTAAGTATACCAATTTTAGAAATTATACCAAATTTTTATCATATTTTCTATCACAAACAATTTTAGCAATCCCGTAATCAAATTATCCCAACTAGTAAGCCCCGAGATTGTCCAATACGATGTACTAGGCAAACAAACAAGACACAATGACAGGTAGCTTCCCTTAATTTTTCTTGAAGGTGTTAATTTTTCTGGCTCTGTTTCCAGTGGATGGCTTGTCATTGAAGTTCTTTGAATAGTTATTGAGAAGAATATTCACAATAGGTTTGCATGCACTTTGTGATGATGGTGAACTTGTCCCTTCCACATATTCCACATGAAGCTGAGCATAAACCGATGTCTTTGAAATGTTGACTGAGAAGCTGCAAGAGCAATTTCCTTTGATTGTTACATTGCAGAAAGGCATGCTCAAGTTCAACATTTCTTATTATTGACTGAAATACTTTGAAGGATTCAGTACAAATTAGCACAACAAGTTCAGATGGCCATGTGAGTCCACCTCTATCTATTGCTGCCAAATATGTCTCAGTTTCTTCATTTACTTCAAGTTGCAGCTTTTCCCCTATTGACAATTCTCTTTTGCAATCTTCGCATGGGAATTTTGGTGCAACTTTGAAAGCACAATATCCAGCAACAAATATCAGTCCTTTTACAACTTCATGTTTTAATTTTACATGCTCAATTTCGGGTAGTACATGTGTGAACTGCTTGAACTCAGCATCTGAAAGTGTTTCACTGTGGTTCTTCACTTCTCCTAGTGGCCCTGAAAGTCAGGGTGTCCTTTGACGCTGAAACTAACTTAAGGACACTAAGAAGCTTTAACTTTCGCTCACCCTCCAAAACTTGCTGTACAGAAACATGAAAGTTTGACCCACTCATTTGTCGATATTGTCCAAATCTGAATTCGAGATTATCCGTCTGAAATTTTCCCAAGAGGAGATATTTAATTTTTTTTTCTTTGAGGAGGTATTCAATTAGTTCAACAATCGCTTCTAAAGTATGGGAAAGTGCTGTCATTGTTTCTGTTGAGAGGGTTCCTTGCCTTGGCTTGAGTCTCTTATCATTCCAAGTCTTAAGCCAGTGAATGACTGAACGAAGAAACATCACATTTTCACCATCAACACTGCTGAGGGGATTGCAATCTGTATTTCGCAAGCGGATTCCCTTCGACGGATGTTTAACATTTAGGATGGTCCAAAGTTTGATGAAAATTTTCAGAAAGCTTCTTGTTCCTTCTGTATCCACACTCCAAACGTTTTCATAATGTTCAAGGGCTGTGACATTTCTTTCATCAAAGACTTTCAACATAAGTCTCACATTTTGTCTTTCAGTAGCAGTCGGATACAGGCTTTTTTGACTCAAAGCGGGGGCGAGTTTTATAGTCAGTGAGTGCTCCTGTGATTGGAGCTTTCTGAGGTGTGATAATGATGCTTTGCATTCTGCCATATGATCACTGCTGCATGGTGGGAGGAGGAACGTTTTATCTGGATGAAGTTGGGCCAGCCAGTTATTCCTGACACACTTAAAAATGTGGACCGTGTCAAAAAGAAAAAATAATCTTTCATTTGGGCTCAAAGGGTGAGGAATAGAAGTTTGAAGGTTGCCACCACACAACTGTGAAAATGCTTTACGATTGATAAGATTGTTGTCAGAGATCAAACAGATTGTGGAGAAGCCTACATCCTGCAGAATTTTCAGAACTTGTCGTATCATGTCACCCAAAATCATGGCGGTCATGTTTTTAACTGGGACGATAGACACAACATCTTTCTGTTTAGACAAAACTGAGGATATCATGAAAACTTGTGCAGTGTTAGCACCATTAGAAGTGTCATTACTGGCACATCCTTCGAGCTTTCCTTGCTTGTAGGAAAGCTGACCAGAAACATGAATTTCATCTATCATCAGAATGACGTTTCTTTCATGACCCTTCAAGTGATGGCACTTTTGTTTCAGGTACTCCACATGGACATTTTGCTGCATGCCGCTTTCGATGGTAAAAAAACTGATTGCAGTCTATTTAAGTATGAGATTGTGGCAATGTGAGGTTTGTATTTCTCATTAAGGTATATACTTGAGGAGCTGAGGCATATACCTGAAAGGACCACAGTAATGTTTCATACGAATACCTGTTCACAGGTGCAAAGAGTAATTTGAATTGCTCTATGAGAAATCTCATTCTCTCTTCCGTGTTCTCTTTCTGACGGCAGTCAATAAAATCATGTTCCTCACATGTTTTGAATTTCATTTAAGATGCTTTGCATCTGTTACTTGAAGCTAAAATCAGAATCTGGTTCCACAGGCGATGAGAAGTGAGAGAATATGTTGTCTAGTTGTGACCAAGTTTCTAGTATCTGCGGTGATGATGAACCAAACAGCCATTTTGACTCACTGCCGGGAACTTTTCCTGTCAAATAAAAACACAAAACATGTTATATGTAAAACTGGTATTTTTGAAATTAATGTTCAAGATTTTAAGGCTCACATTATTATCTCCTCAGCGCTTGAAGAAGTGAAAATTTTCATTAAACACCAGTATGCTTGGTTTTTAAAATTCAGATTGCAAAGTTTTATGAGATTATAAACACCACAGCCACCCCAACTCCAGACCAAATGCATAAAAAGATTAAAACAACAAAATCTTTGATTAAAAAAAAATAATCATTTTTTGCAATGTTCTTTTAAGATGTTAAGTTTAAGGTGTATAATGGAAAGAGATGGTTTAGCAATATTGATATCTTGCCAAGAAAGTAGAGGAGGAAAGGTCGGGGGAGGGATGATACTCAGCTGAGGTGTTTTTAAAAAATCTCCACTTGCATATCATTCAGAATTCTTATGGTAGCCACAAGCTTTGGTGTGCTGTCTTGTGAGTCCACTATTCTGCAAGAACGGCAGTATTTAACTGAACAATCAGCGTAATGAGATCTGAATATCCATTTTTTATTGTCATGTCGAGTTTCGATTTGACTTAGTAAATTCTCAAAATCTTAAATTTTGTCATTCTCTAGCCATTTACTGAATGATGTTTCGTCTCTTTTTTTTTATGGCTTCTCTCCTTCTGTCATCGGGAGTCTCCTCTTTGACGGTGGCTCTTCACTTAAATATGACGGGCAATTATGAAATGATGTTGGATAAACATCTTTGTTTAGCTTAGGAATGGTCCTAGGCACAAATAAAACACTACCATCATCTTCCACCACAGAGTCTACGCGCACAATAAAATGGTTGGCAAAGTGTCTTTCACAAACAACTGATGTTTTTGTGGGAACACAATCCTTTCGTGGGATTTTTCTCAACCATAACCTTTTTCTTTCATCATCTGTGGTGAATTGAAATGCTGAAGCTATATCCTCGTCATCTTAATTGCCTCTGCAATTTGGCACACATTTTCGTGGCATGTTGCAAAAGATTTTATACACAGTTAAATTGTTTAATATTTTACAAAGATTTAAGTACAATAGAAGAGCTTACCTCTGTTTTGAAACTAAAAAATCTATTCTCGGCGGAGGAAACGATGTAACACAAAAAAGGCAGGAAAGTGAACTGGGCAATGATTGACTACACAGAGAATACAATATACAAACCATATGTGCATGTTGTGAACGCCACAAAAAGACAAAAAGCGAAAGTCCCATGACGTCACAGGACGCTCGGACAACTTTGTGTTAGGTCAGAATATCACGAAGGCCACGAGCCATTACTCTGCTTCATCTGTTTTCGTTTTGGCCACCTCGACAGGACTGCAGGAACCAACTGGCCTGCAGCTGCTGTGGTGGTCAAAACATGAAAAACATGATGGACAAAATTGTGAGAAAAAAAATTAAATCATGGAGAGGGCCGGGAGGAAAGTTAAAGACCCTTCCCTCTCGACAAACAAAAAAAAAAAAAAAAAAAAAAAAGAAAGAAAGAAAGTGACATCATCAAAATTAAAATTATTAACAATTTGACTTATCCAGAGGCCAGAAAAATATATGAGAAAACACAAACAAAAACATTTCATTGGCAGACAAGGCTAAACCACAAATAAGAAACATGGCAACACAAACAGACAAACCATTCACTGCACCTCAATCACCAAAACCCACATCACACAATAAAACAGCACAGACTACCACTTCCAAGACACAAACACAAACAATGTCAATCAAACACAACAAATCAAGTACAGAAGAAAACAAAACAAAATCCATAAATCACCAAACAAATTCTAAGTACCATCAAACAATTCGGATATGGAAACGGACACCACATACACACTGGCCCTGGAACACACACCACAAAGAGATCGTGAGCGTTCGAGACCATCCTTCCCCCAAAACGCAGGAGGGGCGGCCTCGAAACAACTCGAGACAAACCTTATAAAACATCCGCGGTCTCAAATGAGATCCGGAGTGAGGCCTTCCCAAAACTAATGGGCAGTCACACCATCGTACTTAACAATGGACACCATTCTGCAATGGAACGTCAGAGGGCTAAAAGCCAATTATGAAGAATTAGTATTATTCTGTACAAATTTTAAACCTTCTGTCGCTGCATTGCACGAATGATAAGTAATTACAGTTTTTTTCTCCTCCCAGAGGATGTCAATTTTTCCACCTCCCAACCAGCAGAGCTGAGGATGTTGAAATGCTCGTAAGTAAGGGACATCAATGTTCCCAAATTGACCTAAATCTACCAAATTTACAAGCTTTGGCGGTGAGGGTGAGCAATTTGGCAGATAAAACCATTTCTGTCTGCTCCCTTTAACTTAACCCAGATGAACATTTACCTGCAGGCGAATTAGTCGACCTTATTAGACAATTGCCTCATGCTTTTATTATTTTGGGGGACTTCTATGCCCAATCTCCTTTTTGGGGTGATTCCAGAATGGATCACGTTGGACAACTATTGAAAAAATGATTTCCATTCATAACTTATTTCTTTTTAGTACTGGTTCCCAAACCTTTTAACACCCTGCCCATCGTTCTTTTTCAGTTATTGGCCTGTCAATTGCATCTCCATCTTTATGTTTTTATTTTAACTGAACAGTCCACGATGATCTCTGTGGAAGCGACCACTTTCCGATTACTTTATCATCTGTTTCGAAACCTTCAGACAATTCTGACCCAATCTTTTATTTAAAGAAAACCAATTGGACGATTTTTCAAAAACTCTGCCTTTCCTATATTGTCTATCAAATATCATCGATTCGGACGACCCTGTGCCCGTTTTCTCATCTAAACTTAAGGACATTGCAAATACATGTATTCCAAAACTTTCTATTCATTCAAAACAATTGCCCAGGACTCTCTGGTACACTGCAGGGGATAATGAAGCTATATAAAACCGAAAAAGGCTTACCGAAAATTTAGCCAACAATCCACTTTAAAAAACTTCTAGACCCTTTAAAAGCCAAAGCAGAGGCGAGACGCACTATAAGAGCCGCCAAAAAGTCTTCCTGGAGACAGGACATGTCTACAAAGGCTGAAAACGTCAGCAGTCAAAAGGTGTGGAAAATGATACGAAAAATAAAAAGCAAAAACGCCAACCAAAGTAAGTTCAACCTAAAGCTACCAAACGCTCTGATTTCAGACGAAAAAGACATTGCCAACTGTCAAGGACAACGTTTCTCCAAAGTGTACTCTAACGAAAATTACTTAGTCCTTTAAAAAACACAAAAATACTCAGGAAAGGCGCCCGCTTCATTTCGAATCAGAAAATTTTAAAAAATTCGGATGCTCTTTTCACGCTTCAGGAACTGCAGGTGGCCCTGGCTAAAGCTAATCCATCTGCACCTGGACAAGATAATATTCACTATCAATTTCTATCTAATCTAACTGTCCCATGTCAAAACATCCATCTCGATATTCTCAATCATATCTGGATTTGCAGTCCAATCCCAGATTCCTGGAAAAAAGCCAACATCATTTCTATCCCGAAACCAGGCAAAGATCATACTGATCCTTCAAATTATAGACCTATAGCTCTCGCTAGTTTCCTTTGAAAGACCATGGAGCGGATGGTCAACGATCGTCTGGTCTGGGTCTTAGAAACCCAAAATAGTTTGGCCAAAGTCCAATGTGGTTTTCGAATAAATCGTAGCACCGTCGACCATCTGGTTCGATTCAAAAAGTTGTATCCGTGAGGCTTTCTCACGCAAAAAAACAAAAAAACAAAAAAACAACTTCTTGCCATATTTTTTTTTTACCTAAAAAAAAGCTTACGACACTACCTGGAGACATGGAATCCTTACAGATTTCCATTATCTCGACTTTCGAGGCAGACTGCCTCTCTTCATGAAAGACTTTCTTGCCGATCGAAATTTTCAAGTTAAAATTAATCAGACCCTTTCAGACCCTTTCTGTCAAGAAACCGGTGTCCTCCAGGGAAGTATTCTCTCACCTGTTCTGTTTAACCTGAAACTCAACAACATTGTCAAATCTGTAGCGCCAAATGCCAACACTTGTCTTTTTGTGGATGACTTTGCAATTTATATCGAAGGCAAATACTTACCCCATTTGGAAAGATGTATGCAACTTTGTGTGGACCAGGCCCAAAAATGGGTCACACAAAATGGTTTTAAAATCTCCACCGAAAAAACTGTATGTGTCCATTTTCATAGACAAAGAAACCTCCATAAAGAACCTACCATCATATTAAATGAAAAGAACATCAAAGTCTCTCCCACAACCAAATTTCAATGTCCTGTCAAAGGTCTGTTATCTGTGGCCCAGTATTTTTTGTTTCATTTTGAAGCCAGATTGTGGCTGTGTCATGTGTGCAATGATATTTCCTCCCATAGGGATGTCATCTGCCCGTTCTGCTTGTCATGCTTCGACTGCATTGTGTGCTCTTCCACTTCAGATTTGTCGAGAGGTCAAGGAGACGAATATTTGTACTGTAACTCAACTAACTGGTTCATTTGGATCTGGTTCAGCCGACCTGGTCTCGTCAGGACTGCAACCATACTGATTCAATACTGTTTTACCAAAATAATGTTAATGTCTACTTTTCAACATTGCTGTTCTTAACTCACGCTATAGGATCATTCTGCATGGACACCAAGTTCTTTACTTTGTGTTTATGTCTTTTATCCTTGTCGTGTTATATCTCGGACTGGTAAATCGTGATGTGTGAATGATGTTTGCATAAGATGATGACAATAATGAAAGCACACCTTAGCAGTGATCAGTGAGACATTATATGCGTTTTAATGAGTCATGGACAGGGGCAGAAAGGGGAAAGTTATGTGATGACACGATTTTCTTTATCGTTAACGTAAAATTAACCAATCATTCGCGGCGTTTATAGTAATATATTTTCAAAATGGCATAATAAGATCAAATGAAGCGACACTACCAAGTAACGTTTAAACTTTGTTGTGTGGTTCCCATAAATATCCCCTTCCCATCCGAACCACCCTTCCAAAAAGAAAGCCCTGAGATCGTCCTCTATGGATGTACTGCGCTATACCTCTAACAAACAAACAAACAAACAAACAAACCACCGCCTATGAAAAGGCAAAAACTAATTTAGAAAAAATAATAACTATGCGCTTTGGTTCTTGAGTATTGGGTCTTACCAACCGTGACCTTTCAGGTGGATTGGGTCTTAACGGCCATTTCCTTCCAAGACGGAGGCGACTCAGGAATGAACTGGTTTTTGTGGATTGAGTCTCAATGGCCATTTCCTTCCAGGACTTAGTCGAGTTCTGTGTTGTATAGTCTAGTTTTGGTGGATTGGGTCTTAATGGCCATTTCCTTCAGTTCGGTATTGCATAGTCTAGTTCTGGTGGATTGGGTCTTAATGGCCATATCCTTCCAGGCCGTAGGTCAATTTCTGTATTTTATATTCTGGTTCTGGGGGATTGGGTCTTAATGGTCATTTCCTTCCAGCACTAGGGTTGACTCCTGAATGGAATGGATCTGGAAGATTGGTTCTTAATGACCATGCCATTCCTGGACAAGAATTTAGATTTCTGGTGGCAAGCCCAGTGCCAAGAGCCAGAGCGTTAATTTTGTCTCAGGTAAGAAAGTAAGTCCTGCTGGACAGGATGATATCGATTTTCTTTCTGGAACATTGATTTTTGTTTTGTTTTTTCCCATGTATTCATGTATCCCATAAACCCTGTTTTTATTGTCATTTGATGACCCCATCTTTTAAATTTTGATGTCCATTTCTTTTCTCTTCATGTCCATGGCTCCCTGTAAGCTGAAAAAGAAATGCCTGTAATATTATGTTTCTTAAAAGAGTTAGGAAGTTTGATTTTAATTACTGGCAATTCATGTAACGTAACATTTTTGGTAAAATAACAAAGTGCGCAATTTTGGAAACTTCAGAATATTGATATCATCTCGCAATAAAGGCAAATGCTTTCAAATCTTTGCAGGTCTTTTTACGACCATTTGCAGTCTGATTTATTCAGTCCAGATATAGCGTTGAATGTATACCTCTTATCTTAATTACTTTCTTTTTTCCTTGTCCTTAAAAGTTCAAGTTCCATACTCCTGGAAATCTCAACATTCCAAATGAATGATAGGCCTCTATGGTATATTTTACATTTATATTTCTTTATATCCATGGCCTTCGCCTTCCTTAGAAACGGTGCCAGGACCTGTAATTATAGATATGCATTCACCTCACCTCTCCGTATATATTCCTTTTCCATTTGCCGTTGTATTATCCATGCCATGTACCATATATATATATATGCTTTTATATGACTTTCACCTTTATCTTTTTCTGTTATATTCTTGGGCAATCAATGCTTAGGTTGTCTCTTAATTTGGGATGCTAATTGCACACTTTTTTGGAAATGAAATGATCCACCTACTTCAACTGTTTTAAGTCTATCTGTAGCTGTTGTAATGTATTAATGATATGATTCTCTCTTCCCTGTTAGGATTCCTTTCTTCGTTTCTGCGGTCTTATGTGAGAGGATTTTCATCCTTCGCTTTGAACAAATGTGATAAACGAGTTCAAAGTAGGGCTGAAGGTCAGATTAATTCTCTAGGTAAGAGAATCTGTCTTTGTCGGCCCTTTTACTTTGTGCAACTTTATTTGTTAGTAAATAGTTTGCTTCACTGAAGAAACATTGCATGTCTGTGGGTGGCAGAAATATGATCAAACATCCATGGCGAGGAATACTAGTGAGTAAAAAGTACAGGAAGATCGTTGATACAAAAGTACTTTGTCATGCAAGACAAATAAACAATGCACACATTTCAAAATGATGAGCATGTTGGACTAATCTTTACCAACTCGGCTCCTTATGGATTCCTCATCATGGAATGAGATGAAACGTCGAAAAGCTTGCCGATTGATTCCAGATTACATGTCACATATTTGGAAGTCTAGTTATGGTGTTAATAGGCTCTCATCAGCCCATAGTGCCACCTTAAAAAATACAAATTCATCCTCGCTCTCACATTGAGATATCCAGTAGTCATCTGTTGTCACAGTGGCTGTATGCTACACACTGTTGTATCTGATTTGGGTTTTTCTATTGTCTAGTCTCTCTTCCAGTGCTCGAACACTTCAAACTAACACTGCAGTGTATGTTGGTGTTTTCATTGGACCAAAGGCATGGCCAAACAAACGGAAAATAGGTAAAAAGTTAAACATACAACAACAACAAAAACAATAACAACCAGACAAAAAAGACAAATCCAAAACAGAAAAGAAAGAAAGAAAAAAGACAAAAATGAAAAAAAACAAAAAAACAAAACAAATGAAACAACAATCCAAATTAAAACAAAAAGCAAAAAGACTAAAACAACCAACTCCCATCCTCTCCCACCGAATACATTTATTCATTCTCCATGACTATGTGTCCATGCATTGGGACCTGGCCAACGGAACTCATGTGCTTTGAATACGATTTTCGAATTTCACTTTGTCTATTCAGCTAACCAGGATGGCATCCTCTTGTTATCCAATTTGTCATGGTTCATTTTGAAATTCCACGTTTTTTGTCTTTGCACTGATCCCTAGCCAATTCAATGAAAATTGTTTTTAAGTTTTATATAAGAATCTGGTTCTACTTAATTAGCGTTACTTAGTCTGGTTTTCCACGACCATGGTCCATTAGGTTGGACTCCTGCATCAGCTGACCAGTGCCGCTTAATGGTTAGACTATATACCTACTCCTGATTGTTATGGAACTCGACACATTCGTGGCATTTGTGAGTTAGTCGTGTAAGCTGCTCGATGCTATCGTATATCACATTCAGCAGATAAAAAGGGGTGTTTTCTTAGGTCGGTGACAATGATCCAAAGCTTGTAAAAAAAATCATGGCAATTACATTACTGTCACTCGTAACCCTTCGGCGTCACCCGGAACAGTGTTGGCCGCTGCACATGATGTCCTCACAAGTTGCCTTCAACACTCACGGTCTTTGCTAAGTCTAACCACCTCCTGGAGTTTCTTGCCACTGGTGTTTGTGATGTTTCTAGCGAGTGATGCAGGTGGCCGTCCTCTATTTCTCTTTCCTTCCATTTTACCTTGGAGGGCAATGGACATCAAAGATGTTCTCTCGTTACGGATTGCGTGTCATACATATTTCAGTTTCGTTCGTCGTGAAATCAATCCTCACATACGTTTGTGGTACATGGGCACTGACACAAACAGAGATGAAAAAAAAATGGACGCTTTCCATAGAAAACAACTTCGGCAATGCACCAACATACACTATCGTGTCAAAATATCAAAACACTTTATTATAATAAAA
Organism: Plocamopherus imperialis; assembly: GCA_039654505.1. Classification (NCBI taxonomy): domain Eukaryota; kingdom Metazoa; phylum Mollusca; class Gastropoda; order Nudibranchia; family Polyceridae; genus Plocamopherus; species Plocamopherus imperialis. The sequence continues at coordinate 13,459 of JBCHJU010433229.1, forward strand.
AAATGCAAAGAAAAGCCTCTCTCCATTTTTTGCACCCAAACTCGCTGGCGCTTATTTTGGACATGTCCTGAGAAGAAGCAAAGACATCCCTGCTAATAAAGCCATGCAATTCTTTTT
>JBCHJU010433340.1:0-13574 GCA_039654505.1 Plocamopherus imperialis
GTCCCGCTAAATCCATGCACAGGTAATAGGGTTTACAAAGAGAAAAAAACGGGGATTCCGGCAAGGTCCCGCTGTAGGGATGTTCCCGCTGTAGCGGGTGCCGTTGTAGCTGAGCACTACTGTATTAATAAAAAGCCAGTGGAGAGCTCAATATAAATGTAAGCAAAACAAACTTTAATAAAAGCTTCCACGATATAAAAACAAAACAAAAAAGGGAAATTTTCTGGTGTATGCCCCTCTTGAGACAACACAGAACAATCAAAAGACAATAAATCAAAAGAAATTACAATAAAAAACTAGAATACATGTCATGTATATGAAAAAGAAACAGATATGGAAAAATCTAGATCTAAATAGTAGAAAAGCTTGGACGTGATTGAAGACTATATTTTCTCAACACCCTAACTCCTTCTGGCATGAATGTTTCACATCAGTTCAGCAACTCTTCTTAAATTGCACTCTTGATCTGTATATTCTGCACCATTTCCGACCGTCTCCAATGCCTATATTCCATTCCTTCTTAATAATCTTAATCTGTGAAGTCAAGGGGACAGTTGACACCTTAAGTTTTCACTCACGACTAAGTTTATCCATTTAGATCTAGTTTTTTCCATATTTGTCTCTTTTGTATACAGCGCTGCACGCATTCGCCAAACTCATTGGGACAGCAGAAATAGTTCGAGGAATCCGTGATTCGAGTAATGCATGAAACATCATATTACACGGGAAGAGCCCTATAGGATGTAATATTATTGCAATAATGCCGCTTGCTGTCTGAACTCGGGCAAACATAATGCCTGCATGGCCTATTTCCAATGCTGCCACCGCATTGAGTTCTCTTTTATTCAATTTGTTTTGTTTGCTTTGTGGTTGTTCTTGTGTTTTCTTCTTTTTATACTGTAGGATGAGTTAAATATCGTGACAGGGAGCAATATATCTACTAAAATGGGTTACAGCTAGCCAAGACCTTCTGTGTTACTTATGCTGTGTTGGTTAGGTAGCCTACACCATCGCATGCAAAGGTCAGCATCATATGGGCTATTTTTAGTCACCAACTAGTACTAGTGGGCTTTTCAGAGATTGATGTAGGTGTATACGGTACATCAATCATCAACAAAACATAGGCCATTGTCAATCACCGGCTAGTTATAGTACTACATGTAAAGTATCAGTGGATTTTTCAAACTACTGATGCGGGTGTATACGGTACATCAACACGGCATGGCATGGGCTATTTTTTTGTCATCAGATAGGCCTAGTGGGCTTTTCAAACTAATCAGTAAGACGGAGAAAATTGCTTGCACAGCTTTAGCAGTATGTAAATAGTTCAGGGAATCGTGAGTGAGTTAGTCTATTGCATGAAAAAATGTAAAGAAAATATTTTAAAATATTCAGGACATTGCACTTTGTTCAAGGAGTCCATGAGTTAGATGAATGTGTGTTCGCCGAAAACATGCTGCAATGTTTATCCTAGCTTTTTATTGTAATTTCTTTTGTTATATTTCCTTTTGATTGTTCTTTGTTGTCAGACGAAGGGTATATGCGTGAAAATTTACTGTTTTGTTTTGTCTTTATAGTGGAGACTTTTATTTAACTTTGTTTTGTTTGCCCTTTGACTTTGAAAAGTGTTGAGCATCTTTTGTTTCTCATTTGATACTTAAAATCTCTTTCATGATAATCTTTGCATTTTTAATTTCTTTTAATTCATCAAATCATGTCTATTTAAAATAAAACCATGTGATCTGTAATGTAATTTTCTCTCAAGCTCAGATAAAGTTCATCGAGACTTGATTTTGAAAATAATGAAAATAAAAGGAGCTACTTTTGCAGTCAATTACCAGTTATCAAAATATTAAATAGATCTAATGAGATACTGTAAACAAAACAACGTTTAATAAAAGCATCCACTATAAAGACAAAACGAAAATTTTCGGGTTTCTACCCTTCTTCGGACAACAAAGAACAATCGCAAGACAATAAAACAAAAGAAGTTAGAATAAAAAGTTACAATATATAGAAATAGACATAAATATGGGAAAGATCTAGATCTAAATAGAAAATTTTATTTACTTACTGCCTTTTACACCTGGTAGCATGTAGGGCAGCAACGAAGCCTTTCGACGTCTGTCGTGGGCCTTCTTTTGGATGGTATTCCATGTCTCTTTCCAGGTGTTCATCTCTCTTTCAACTGTTCTGTGCCATGTCACTTTTGGTTTGCCACACCTCCTTCTGCCTTTTTAGGTGTGCAGTGGAAGACAATTCTTTCAATATTATGATATCATGATCTCTTCTGCAAACATGTCCTATCCATTTCCATCTTCTTCTCAAGATAATGTTTCCATCTTTTCTTGCTTGTTTTTTCTTAGAAGTTCATCATTTGATATTTTTATGGGCCAAAAGATTCTAATCTTCTCAGGCATTGATGATCTGAATTGATATATATGCAAAGGGCCATTTGGCCCATTCCGCAAATGTAATTGTAGAGGTTTCATCTAGGGGCCATCAGTGAGATCGTGAAACATTCTACCGTTGGTTTGTCGAGTGTTGAAGATGTGAGTTGGTTCCACTCTCTGACTGTTCTTGGGAAGAGCTGTGGTAGTTGCATGTGGTGTATCGCTGTTGTGCTGGTCTGAAGAGTGCTGGAATGGTGAGTGACGAGTTTTTATTATTGATGGTGTTGAACATGATGGATAGCCTCGAGTGTTTGCGTCTCTGTTCTAATGTAGACCATTTGAGCTGTTGAAGTGCCTTGGTCACACACCCCTTTTCAATTGAGTGGCAATTTGTAGCAAAACGTTCTTTGCACTTTTTCGATTTTTGTCATTTTTGAAGTGTGGTACAAACCAAACAGAACTGGCATATTCTAGAGTTGGCCTGACTAGTGCGCGGTGTGATGGAAGACAAATAGCTTGTGCACATCATTGCTTGTCATTCTCCAACATTTGGACCATGCAGGACTGTGGCTGAAACACAGCTTTCATAAAGTTTGATTTTTGTCTTGCGGTGATACACTTGTGGTTCCCATATAGTATTAAGTATTTTGAATGCGTTTCTAGCATTGCTCCTCCATCATTCGTGACTATGCTTCCTAAATAAGTAAACTGTTCAGTTGTTGGGAGGTCCTTGATGTCAGTCTGTATTGGTGCTGCCTTCTTTACATTCAAGGTCATTACTTCAGATTTCTTCTGGCTAATTGTTAAGCCTCTCTGCTGTGCAAAAAAATCTGAGGCAAGAAGTTTATCTGGTATGTAATTGTGGGTGTGGGTTAGCAGTGTTGACAGAATATATCAGTTTGCCTTCTAGAACTTTGCGGGAAGAAGAAGTAATTTTTCTGTAGAAGGCCGACATAAATTCTCTCGACACCCTAACTACTACTGGCATGAATGTTTCGCATCAGATCAGCAACACTTCTTAAATTGCGCTCTTGATCTACTCAGCACCATTTCCAACTGTCTCCAAGGCCCGTATTCCATTTTTTCTTAATCTGTGGAGCCAAGAGGACCGTGGACATCTACAGTATTCACTCATGGCTAAGATTTTCTGTTTAGATTAGATTTATTCCATATTTGTTCCTTTTTTTTATATTCTAGCTTTTTATTTAATTTCTCTTACTTTATTGTCTTTTGATTGTTCTTTGTTGTCTGAAGAAGGGTATATCCCGAAAATTTACTGTTTTGTTTTGTCTTTATAGTGGAGGCTTTTATTAAACTTTGTTTTGCTTACATTTACATTGAGCTCTCCACTGGCTTTTTATTAATATTTTCAAACTTAAATGTTATAAAGCGGAGAGCAATGAACACATAATAGACTTAACTCTACTTCTTTCGCCAGCAGGGTATGACTGCTAAGCAAGATTAACCAATAATATTATAGAAATGAAAGCAGTCTATAATTAGTGTTGAATGAAAAAGAGTAGCATGGCCAGCAATAAAAAAAAAACAAGAAAAAAAACATCCATATTGAGCTCCCCACTGTGGCTTTTTATTATTACTAATGAGATACTGGCAACATTTATTTTAGTCTAGTGAAGTGGACATTTGACCTAGAGACATGTTAAGGCTGTCAAATTTGAATTTTTTTGTGATGGATGCAACATTCAGTTCTTTCTCATAGCAGTTTGACATAAAGGAGTGAAAGATCTTATTAGTATGTTAGAGTGATGTATATGTGTAATGGTTACTGTTATTATATGTGTACCTTTCAGGACTTGATCTCTTCATGGAAAATGGGTGTCTTTTATGATGTTGCATGTCTCAATTTCAGATCTCCACAGTTTAGCCAGCTGGTAGTTCGAGTCTTTGATCGGCGCAAGGGAGGCTACAACATCAACTTTGATGATTTTATCCAAGCTTGTGTGATGCTGAAATCTCTTACAGACAAATTTCGTGTCAAGGATACAAACCAAAATGGCAGGATTCAGCTAAGTTACGAAGAGGTAAATAAAATTTTCATTTTTATCACCTGTTTGCATTCATAAAAGTCTTTGTTTTATTTCTTCTTCTCCAGCATGGGTAATGATACTAAGGTTGACCACTATTAAATCATTCCCAGCCTGGCAAATGGCGGCCATCGGCTCTCCAATTACGAATGGGACATCAATCCTGAATCATAGATTTGCTTTCTTTCCATAGAAACAAGTATGAGGCAAGGGGCTTGATTCATATTTGTCTCAATGAAATTGATCTGACACATTAAATTGAGACAGTTTCAATGAGCCCCGTAGAGAATAATTACAAACACAGAGGGAAGAATCTTAGCTAGAAAAATAAGAAAGAACAATTTGGATCCACTGAGACTTGAACCCAGGACAGTGGCACTGAATTGCCTCGCCTAGGAGTAGAAGAGCGTTCTTACTATACTCCCTGAGATAACAAATATATTGATGTATTGATATTGTAATATATTGTGATACTGTAATTTATCGATATTATATATTGATATACCTGTATATATTTTAATATTGTTCCTTCTACTCCTAGACGAGGTAAATAAAGTTCAGGTTGCAGTCAGTGGCAAGTGGAATAAGCTAAAATGGGGAAATGCTTCAATGTAAAAACTTTAAAGGCATGATAAAATTCTTCTTATGATTTTTCAAATTTTTTCGAGGTTTTTCCACTTCTTCGTCCTGTGGTAGGCAGGATGAATTAGTGTCTAGTCCCCACTGAGACAGACGATAAACTGGAAGGTCCCATGTGCCGACTTTTGCGCATGTTATAAAACCCTCGGTGATTAAAATCGAAAATAAAAGAGCAGGCCATATCGGCCGTCACGCTGGCAAAATTCGATCCTACGAAAATAGTCATTTCGTTATCAGTATCATGCACCCCTACAACCTCTCGTACCTCAGACTTATTGACTACTTCATCGCTCTGAATTCAAATAGAAGAGAGAAAGATCAGAGGGAAGGGAGTGTGGCTGGGCACCCATACTCCCTTAGAATATTAGCCAAGGCATAGTAATGAAATTGCTACAAAATCGTCAACTCTGACACGTAAAAGGCCATTATTATTACTAGAAATTACCCAAAAATGAAAGAAATTGACATTTTAGATGTAACATATAGCTGTAGGACGGTTTCAATAATTTAGATAGAGGTGTAGATATAGATCTAGATTTAGGTAAGGCTGAAATTTTGATTTAATGTAGATTCTCGATACAGTAGAACCGTGAAGGTAACGAGCTCGGAAATAGCGAGAACTTGGAAATAGCAAGTAAAATCTTAATCCCTGCTGTTTCCCCTTATTTGAGTCAATAAAATTATCATGAAAGTAGTGAGTATGAAAAAAAAGGCCAACTCGGAAATAGCGAGTATTTCCTCCCCCATGCTAGGTCTGCGGAGGGTAAAACTTTACTAAAACTAAAACAGTCCAAGAAATTTAGAGTCGGTGAATCGGTAAAATAAGCCGCCTAGCACATTCCTGCACTTAAAGTGGAATAGCCCATCCTACCTATAGCTGGACGAGTCTAAGTGTCACGGTGGTGCCACGCTTAGCCATGCCTTATATTATTAGATCTACCAATAAGTGATCAGAATTGTACTGAGATGAATTTCACGTCATCTCAGCATCACACGTGCACATATCAAACATGAACACACAAAGTGTGTACAAACACATACGCCCATACACACACACACGGGTCTGGTTGAGCGACTTTACTCTTAATAATATGAAGCTACTGAGTAGCATTTCATGACTATTTTATGCTGTTTGGGAATAGCGACAACTCGGAAATAGCGAGTAATCAGGGTTGGACCCATCAAACTTGTTATTTCCGAGTTCTACTGTACAGATCTAGAGATTTAGTTTGGGAGAGGTTAAATGTTAATGTTTTATGGAGATATTTCCAGCCATTATAGGTAAGAAGATTGTCTCTCTATATATATCTAGATACTTTTTCCCTAGATCTAAGATCTCTATACCTATACTGCATTTGTATACTGAATCTGTACAACTATGACTGGATCTAGTTTTCGCTTCTCCGCTTCACTTTTTCACATAGCCTATGGTGTAATCAAAATGGGGATTTTGGTGTGAAGAATTCCTTCTTTATTTCCATTGATATAACAGGACTGAAGCTACGGATTTATCAAAAACCTTTTGGAGATATCAACATTCACAAATAGGTTGACTATTCAGTTCTGAATTAATGAAATACGACTGTAAAATTTCAGTTGTTGTCCGCCCAGTAACTGAGAAAAAGGGCGTTACATGAGTCGATTGTTACTTCCATTATAGTAAGATCATTATTATCCTCGGTGTATATTAAGAATCCAAAATAGAAAAAGCACAACAAAATCACATCTATCTGTGAGGCGAAAAACTTACTTTTGGACTAGATCACTAGGCCTATGTAAATCCAGGTCCACATCTAGACCTAGCTATCCAGTCCAGCTGAAAGGAAGCCTGTATAATATGTTTATGTCTCGATCTAGCTTTATCTATCCAGGTAAAAGGAAGCCTCTATTATGTTATGTTTTTACAAACTTGAACAAATCCCTGAGCCCAGCCCAGCTTGTTATTATTATTTTGCAATGACTGTGTGTCAGTTCCCTGGATTTTTCTTCGTGCTTGTATTCACTTCTATTGATATTAATAAGCAAACTATTCAATGTCTAACCATTCTCAGTTCTTCTTCTCCTCCTCCTCCTCTGTAATGCGTAAACCAGCTCTGGTGCATTATCGCAGTTTATATGTCAAGTAATTAAAATACATGCGTTTTGAGTCTCTCCCTAAAGTTATCAGTATTTATAGGGTAATGCACAGCATCGTTGGGAAGATTATACTGTTTAACAGATGGAAGATGGAAAAAAGTATTGTTGGTGGCTTGTGATCCTGGAACGAGGGACAATGAGTCGTTGGTGGTGACTTTGTGTTCTTGATGCTGATGGGAGAGGTTCTAATCTTTCTGATGGGATTTGGATTTCTTCTTTGAGTATCTTGTAAACAGTGGTGGCTTTGGCGAGTTGTTGTCGTTTCTGTTAGTTTGGCCATTCCAGGTCTTTCATCATTTTTGTGACCCTGCTTGTGGTCTTATTATCGCTGGTTACGTTGCACTTGCTCTAGTTTGTCTATATGGGTTTTGTGTGTATATAAAGGTCCCATATTGTGGATGCATATTATACCATTGGCTGCACTAGGGTTTTGTAACACACTTCTTTAATCTGACTGGGACAAGTGTTGATATTTCTTTTCAATAATGATGGTATATTATTTGCCTTGTTTGCCATTTCATCTATGTGCTTACCCCATGATAAGGTCTGGCTTATATAAACTCCAAGGTAGTTGTCGGATTTAACCATTTCTAATTCTTTGTTGTGAATTTCATATTTAAATTTTACTGGGCATTTCTTGTTGGTTACGCGTAATACTTCACATTTATCAGGGTTAAAATTCATGTCTGTAGCATAAGTGCATCATGGATGCTTTTGATTTTTCGATAAAGTAAACAGTCATCTGCAAAGAGCCTTGGTGTAGATGTGACTGATTCGGGTAGGTCATTAATGTAGATTAAAAAAAAGATGACCCATGACTGTGCCATGTGGAACAACAGATAGCACTTTTGATGTGTCAGAAGTTACACCATCCAGTACAACCCGTTGTGTTCTTCCTGACAAGAAACTTTCAATACATTGTATAAAGTCTGTCCTCTTATACCATAACTCAGGTATTTAAAGGTGGGGGGCGGCAGCGGGTAGATTTTGAACGTCGGACAAAAATATGGATTTTTAGTTTTCATCATTTGTATATCCTTTGACCCTTCAAGAATCAGCCTTCTCTAAATATGATTTTATGGTCGCTAAAAGTACATACTGAAGTCTAAAATACACAACTTTTCGAAGAAAAAGACCTTTTCCTCGAAACTTTATTTTTCATCACTTTTTTCGCTAAAAGTCAAAAAGTTATCATTGGATTTTGTCAAAATTTGGCATTGGATCTCCCAATAATTGTGTCTAACTTTTGATAGAGGCTTTTTTTGATTTTCGGAAAGGAATCAAAGTTATTGTTGATTGAGTGACAAAAATTTACCTTTTTATTTTTTTTCGTGATTTGATTTTTTTCAATATTTTTTTTCTCAAAAAGTGTAACAGTTATCCAAAAAATGCTCAAACACATTCAAAATGGTGTAACATATTTCATTAATATGAAATGTGGCTGCATTTGGTTGGAAATATTTTGACTTTTAGCGTTTTGAAAAATGTGTTGAAAATCCAATATGGTGGCCGTTACCATTGCAACCGTAAAGCCGATCAAAGAAAAAATGTCTCAACTGTTTCTCAATATGATACTTGTTATGTGTATGAAATATCAGCGTTGTATGTTGAAAAGTATGGATTTTGGGTCCCAGCTGTAGCACCCATCCTTAAATAATAGATGTTGGTGGGAAACTTTATCCAAAGCTTTTGAAAAGTCTAATAATATGCAATTGATTTTGTCATTGTTGTTTAGTGGGCTATCAGACCTAGATATGCAAACTAGTCATTATTCATTTAAAATCATGTACAAAGTAACAAGGCAAATAATATTATAACAGTTAATAAAAGAAATTATTATTAAAAAGGTGACTACCCCTAAGCTAGTCGTAAATTACAATTACAATGAAATGATAAGGGAGAAAAGGCCCAAAATTAAAGAGCTCTACACCCGACATGACAACCGCATTTGTATGAGTTGACTAAAATTAGGCTGTTATTATATTGGTGTTACCAGTCTACCTCAACTCTGTAAAAACAAGTATGAGGTGTAGGCCCCATTTTATTTTGCTTTACCTTGAATTCTCTTGCTCTTACAACAAATGTACCTTACATCTCACAAGACGCTCACTAACAAGATTGGTGTCTCACCCCTATTACCTCTCTTTTACTTTCAGTTTTTGGAAATGGTCTTAGATACAACCTTGAAGAAGTGATGGAAAAATTGAAGTAAAAATAGGATGACTACGCCAAGTTCAACTCATGTCGCTGTGGGTGGCCATTATATTATGTTAACAGAATTGCTTTTCCTTTTTTTTCTTTTTCTTTTCTTTTTTTTTCTTTCTTTTCTTTTCTTTCTTTTTATTATTTTTTTTTTTTTTAGATATGAGGCTATTTCAAACTTCAAAACTTTCAAGCTCATTATATTTCTGCAACATTCCACATTCGCTCCATGGTTGAAGAAAAATGAATTCATTCATTGAATATCCTCATATCTAAACAGGCCCAATATGTTCCTGATGCATGAGGTCATTGTTATTATGATAAGAAAAGCATACAACATAGAAATCGTTAATTATCATTAACTTGTTGAATGTAAACTGTTCTGCTAGATTTTGTTGTTGTTGGAATCAAGTCCAGATTTCTATTTTCTTTTGGAGAATATACGAGGGCCACTCAATCAGTCTTACCCTGACCATGAAGAAATAGACCTAGAGCTTTGTAACTTGGCGGGTGGGAAATGTATTTTTATAGAACACTGCATGTGAAGTTTTGGGAAAATTCAGTACACGATGTGTACTTAAGGGAATTTTTTGTGAACGTGAGTATTGAATGCAACAGGAAATTCCTTCTCAAGAAACAATGTCAAATATGAATTCTGATATCTATATGGAGTCAAATTTCTTCATTTACAAGGAAAATGACCAATAGCAATTTATGAAGAAATGTCTGCTTTTTATTACGATGTACGTCCATCGTATGACACTTCGAATACAGGACTAGGAAGAGTGATTTTACATTCTGTTGGGTAGATTATCGTTTGATTTTTTACAATCTTTATTGTGAATTTTCAGGTGAAGGTAAAACAGTTAATAAGAGCCTATAGGACGAAAGACTAAGGTGGCACTTTGGGGTTGAATGCAACATTTTGGAAACTTTCTATGAAAAAAAGTTAACAGTATATGAATGATGTATGTGTTTCATTTATTATACATGTATTATCTTTGTGTTACGCAAATGCATTAATGTTATATTTATGTTTAGTTGACGTAAAATGGATATGAGGCCATTAAGAAGTTTTTATTTTGCCTTTTTTGATGATGTACATAGCAGCTGTGGTCTTTGGATGTCAAGCCTGGACTCTTAAAAAAAAATGAAAAAAAGATAAAAGCTGTTGAAATGTGGCTATATCGCTGGATGTAAATGAGACCAAATGAAAGTACTTAAAGAACTTCGCATAATAATGCAAATAATAAAAGAAGTCAACAAAAAAAAACTGAAATATCTCGGACATAAACAGATCTGATGGAAACAGTGTTCCAAGGTAAATCAAGGGAAGAAGGAAAAGAGGAAGGCCTTCTGTATCATAGAGTCGACTCCACTTAACTCGATGTTGGTGGGGGAGAGAAAAAAGATCAAGATATCCGTTGTTCAAGTTAACCTTTGAATGGGATTTAAGGGGATATAATGCCGGCAAGGGTCTAGAATCTAGATTGACGTCACAAACTGAAGTTGGTTTGAGTTCACAATCACTGGGCCGGCCAGGTGTTCGTTCTGAAAATAATACCTTGGCCTACATGAAGCCAAAGTGCTGTCTCAGTTATGATTAAGAACTCACATTTTAGTTATGTTTTAGCTTTGTTTTTTCCACGAAGCATGGCATGTGAGGGCGAAGCATAGGAGGAAACATCTCTGGCACATGCTAAGTCTAGCTAGATCTAGGCAAGCTGGTTGGTCTCATAGTCTCAGGTAAAGCGTGTCTAATTTTTCTTTATGTTTTTAGTTCTAGGCTAGCTAGTTGGTGTCAATTGGTACTTGTGTATGTATGATCATTCTACACAGTCATAGTGTCGTCACCAATCCAACCCCCTCCTGCCCCATCTCTCTCTTGCTCTCTCTTTGCAGACTATTTTAGACTAGGCCTTCTTGTAGCCTACATCCGGTCTTCTTTGTACATGAAGTAGGGCCTACCGGTACATAGTGGGGTAGGCCTATACAATTTTGTGAGCAGATAGAACTAGGATGACTGACTGGTAGTACCGCTTGGTCCAGAAAAAGAAAAAAAATCAACTTATCCGTTGGATTTTTCTTTATGACTTGTATAAACGGGGCAAAGAAATCACATCAAGTTAAGCGTTTCAATGCCTAACTTGATGTCAAGATAACCATTGTATTTTAATAGACATTGTACTACGGTGGGGGTCTGCTCCAAAGAAAAAGATCAAGTTATCCGAAAATCAAGTTAAGCGACGTCGAATTAAGCGGAGTCGACTGTACATCTCCGTTTCCAACGCCACAGAGATGAGAATGCATGAGCTGTTTGTAAAGAGCAAGAAAAGAGGGAAGTGGAAGAAAGATGTAAACAGCATTGCTGCGACCATCGACTTCGGGTTATGCTGTATAAGATACAGGGTGTTAAAAAAAAAAAGCAGTACTCTCTAAACTGCCTACAACATCAGTGACTTTTCATTGATCTTAATGAAATTTCATAAGTGCTTGGTCCTACATGGGGCACAAAAGTTTGCAAAATTTGGACAAAATTGATGAATGGTCCTTTCATCTATCCCAGTTTTTTATAAAATGGTATTTTTAGAAAAATAAGGAAAAATGAGCGCAACGCAAATTGAACCTGAAATGTGTGACAAACTCATTTTCCTGATCACAAATTTGATTCAAACCCAATGTCATATTGATTAATACTCCAAGAGAGTCAGCTTTACGTATTTCTGACATAAATTATGCATAATTTGTGTAGCTAATCATGTGCTCGATGTGTCGACCGTGTCCTTCCAAACATTATTGGACGCGCCATTGAAAATTCGCCACGACTCACTTACCAAGTTATATTTTAATGCTTCGCGTCTGGTTATTAAACATTTTCAGGTCATCAATGTTATGTTTTGTCATTGATTTTTGTTGTTTTGTTTGTTTTCTTTGTTGTTGTTGGTTTTCCGTGATCTCTTTTTAGCAACCCCATAGAAAGAAATCAAGGGGATCGAGGTTTTGTTGGAATAAAGGATCGACTTCTGATACTCTCGCTATCTCACCAAATCATGGTGAAAGGAATTTGAATAAAACAAATTTAATGATGTTTTGAAGTGGGCTTATGCAACTCAAGATTGATGCATTATAATGTCTTCATACACGGCAAAGGTGAAGATGGCTAATTCCAATTTCCGTTCATCTTGCTTTGGAGTGATAGCGAAAAAGTTCTGCTGTTGAACAGTATATAAAAATTGGATCCTTCTTTCTATCGACCTTGGTCCCCTATTATATGAGCAATAAAATAAACTGGGAAACACCAAAGAACATTGACGAACTGAAAAAAAAAAAAAAAAATCAAACAAGTGCGAAGCATTGCAACACATTGTAAGTGAGTCATAGAGAATTTTCAACGTTGCTTGCAACAATGTTTAGAAGGACACAATGAACATATCAAACACATGGATAGTTACTCAAATATGTATGATACATTGTAAAGCGACTTTATTGGAGTTTTAATTGACGTGAAATTGTGTTCGAATCAATGTCATGAGAAAGAAAAAAAGGTGTCCAACAATTTAAAGTTCATTTATCTTTTTTGCATTATTTTGGGTATTTTTCTGAAAATACCAATTATGTTTTTCAAAATGTGGATGGATAAAATTATTTATATTAGTTTTGCTCAAATTTTGCATACTTTCGTCTCACTTTAGGATTTAGCACATGTGAAGATTCATTGAAATCAATGAAAAATTACAGAAGTTGCAGACAGTTTAGAGAGAACCTTTAAATATATACATGAATTATTATTTTAATTCACAATATTTATTACCTGTATTAATAGCCTTATTGTTTTGTTTATACTTGACCTTGTAATGTGTGATTTGATTTTCTTCTGTTTTTGATGTAATCAATCAAACCGCCCAATATAAAGTGCCTCTAAGCACATTGTGGATTTAGGCGCTACGGTATATAAATGTTTCTATTTCTATTTTTATTTCTTCCGCTTGTTTTTAGACACCCTGTACAAGGAAAGGTACATAGCAGTATCCGCCTCCCTGCTGATTTATTATTCAACTGAAAAAAAAAAATGCTCATTTCCTATGTCTTATTTTTTCTGTTTTATAGAAAACTGATTTATTACTTGTGAATTCTCTAATTAACTTATATTCATATTGTC
>JBCHJU010433451.1:0-13573 GCA_039654505.1 Plocamopherus imperialis
GAGAGAGAGAGAGAGAGAGAGAGAGAGAGAGAGAGAGAGAGAGAGAGAGAGAGAGAGAGAGAGAGAGAGAGAGATCAGAGAACTTCGATACACGTATTTTAGCATGATTTCCAGGCTAGCTCAATTACTACTCTAGCAGGATCTATCAGTACGCACAAACAACTGCGTCATTATGACACATTCATGTACATGTATAACAATGTAATTATTCTGTCCAATTTGCAAAACCACATGGTCTAGATACATTGAAGTCCAATAACCTGACCGAATGATCTGTAACAAAGTAAACTTTTGTACAGTACAGAGTACCGGCATGCTTGCCACAACCTCGTGAACACGAAAAGTCATCGTATGACGTTATTCACGTATGGCATACAAGTTCACTCTTAATACCGCTTTTCCCATCCAGATTCTTAAACTTAATAGGACAAATTTGATTTAAGTGTTTAAGTGGAGTCCTGTTGGAACAGTTTAAAACCATGTAGGAATTACGCATTGGTTTAACGCAAGGCCTTCACGGACGTTTTTCCGTGTATGGCAGCTCTTTACCAAACATCACCCCCTCATGTGGTAGACCTATCCTTTGTATGGCTGTCAAGTCTCTAATAGCTCTATGCATTTGTCCAAATACTTTAAGACGTGATTCTTCAAGTCACATTATAGTTTATACCAACTGGCCACCACACTGAAAAACCGTATAACAAACACATGAACTAAAAATGAAGTAAAACGCATGTGGTCGCCCTATCGTTAGCAAGAGTAGTTCCTGGGATCAGCGAAGTCAATGACCTCTTCATAGTATTGTACTGTGCAGGCTACTACAACTGTACTATGCCGTTGGCTTTACCGAAGGCCGACTGCAGTCGCAGGCCTCTTACTGTTTTGCAGTGTACATACATGTTATAGGCCTTTTATAGTACATGTAGGCCTAGGCGATTTACTCATCCACATAATAAACGGGACTCTTCCCCCTTCCCCGCCCTACCCTCCCCATTCGCCGCAGAAGCTTTGGCAAGTGCCCGATTGACATAGGCTTGGCATTGAGAAGGCTGTTGTGCGCGGCCCACGGATGCGTTAATAGTGCATGTAATAGTAATGCATGTAGCATGATTCCATACGAAGCATCCAATTTCTAATGAACAAGCCATGTTTCTGAGATAGTTACCATACATTGTTCGAACAGCCTTGGAAAGAACCATGTGCATGTAGATCTAGTTTGAATTTGTCGAAAACTAGCAGCGCCGCATCTCGCTTATGCACGCTCCATGCCAGCCGTGTCTATGATGAGGACTGGTTGCATACAAATAATTTCCAAGCAAGCGTACACATGGCGAACAGACCTCTCTCTGTGGTCGCCCTTAGATGGCGTCTAGTAAAGCTTGAACCAGCCATGTTAAATTTTGACCACAGTTTGTTTCACGGCAACTGGCAAATAATGAGCCACCGATGTTAATTCAACTCGAGGCGAATCGCGGATCTTCGGGAATCCTTCCTCAGAGAAATATTACACTTGGGGAAATTTCTGCGAGGGCGAAAAATGCGGAATTCCGCAAAGTTGAGGAAGAGTGGAAGGCCTGCATATACTAGTACGTGGTTCCCATACTGAATACCGGAAAAATGTCTTCCGCTAATGTACCCGCCTGGAAATAACGGAATCCCACAAAACAGCAGGAATTTGAGACCCCTGGAGAAAGAAACAACCAAGGAGAGTGAAACCGGTTAGGACAATTTAAGGAAATAAAGGCAAACCTCATAGCTCTTTGTCTTGCAGGACTAACTGACCGAGAATGAGATCGAGAACGAGACCTTGACCTGTATGGCCTCCCATCAGGAGAATAGCTGCGCAGTTTTCTCCTTCGCCTCATTGCTCTATCACGTTCTTGCCCTGGAGATCTTGATCTGTAATGGCAATAAAATTGTCGGTATATATATTGATTGAAACGAAAGGTGAATATTTTTCAGAAAGCTAAAAAATTCAAATGACCTTAAAAAAATGGATAATGAATGTTGCTTTTACATATATCATCATGTCAATGCACTTTTTGCGTAAGTGACATTCTATGCTTTAACATTAAGGTTAAAATTAAAATACTGAAAATGTTCTCGCTGAATAGGCCAATTAGTCTACAACTTTTATAATGAACACATAGTAATTGTTCACATAGCTTCTTTAAGTAATTAAATGGACGTGGCTTGAAATCTTACCAAGGTGAGGGAAAACTCGAAAAAGGCAAAATTTTCATTTACTCAAAAAGTGCAGAGGCATGACAAAATACATTGATTATACATATTTTTTTTTCCTTCCATTGTTTTTCTTTACCATGAAATTAATATCAAATATGAGAAATGCAATACTCTCAAAGAAACTGCATTCTGAAAATGAGCATATTGTAGGAACACTCAGACTGCATGATATGCATGCATTTAAATCAATTATGTGATTCCAAACTGGCCTTAATTTTACAGAGAATCTCACGACATCCTCAAAAAAAGAAAAAGGAGAAGTAAAAAGAAGTGATACCTAGAGCGGGAATAACTTGGACCTCTGCTCCTTCCAGAGCTCCATGAGCTAGATCGAGACCTTGATCGTGACAGGGATGCCCCGCAGGTAGAACAATATGACCCGCTGCTACTGCTGGACATTGAGGAACACGTTGATAACTGGGAACGTGAACGTCTTCGCCGATCAGATCTAGAGCGAGATCTCCCTCTTCGACTGTCAGGAGACCTTGAGACTGAATGTGTGGATCGGGCTTCGGATGAATTCCTTGAATGAGACCTACAGGACCTGTGTGACGACCGGGAATGGTGAGAGTGCTGGGAGGAGGAACGGTACGACCTTGATTCTCTTCCCTCGAGCTCACGCGGTGATACATTTGAATTTGTTTCTTCTGTTGGAACATTAAGATCTTTGGTTGTGTTGGTGAAAATGCTGCGGTAGGCAGGCACTTTATCATAATGGCCATCTTCAACAGAGACCTCTGGGACGTTTGACAATTCCAAATGGTCCAAACTGCCAATGGCCTTTGTTGTGCTTTCAAAAGCTGTAGTCTTCATTGGTTTGGTGGGGATTGAAAGAACAGTGTAGTGAGATGGGATCTTATCAAAGAAATTATTGGTATCTTCTCTAATTGGACTGTCTCTCAGCTCAGCTCTTTTACGATAGCGCTGACCTCTCCGGCTCATAGAAGTAGCACTACTCCTGCCAAAACTCACTGCTTTAGAGGAAGAAGGCTCTTCAGCAAATTCTAAAGTGGGAGAAAGACAGACATTGGGATTGAGAAGATCATTTCCATCTTGGTCAACTTGAATCTCTCCTTCCTCAAAAACAAACTCATTAATTGTTTTGACATTAGGCGAAGAACATTTTGTGGATTTGTCATAAATTTCAGGAGATTCCTCAGCTACATAGGAAACAAAAGCTGATTCTCCATCCGATGGTTTCATCTCAGAGGCTCCAAAAGGCAATTCAAACAGAGATGAAGAACTGTTCAAATCATTATCAAAATTAGAACTATGAGGGCGGGAGGGTGAAGAGCAATATGTATGCTCGGCCACAGCAGGACCACTGACTTCCGTGGTGATAGCTTTTGATTTCACAAGGGGAGAGGAAGATTCACATTGCGAGGTTGACACTGCTGTGACAGATGGGACTTCACCTAAAATGTTTACAGAACTTTTGGATTTCAGCTTACTACTTTCTGAAACTTTAGTCTGTGTAAGAAGACCCTTCTGCTGAGATAGGACGGTCGTTGATGTCAGTTTTGAATTGATCAGTGTCATTGAAGGATTAACCAACATGGACTGTAATAAAGATGATCCCCCAGATGAGACCGGCAGCTTCCCTATCATGGAAGAAGTTGATGTGGAAGCCTTCTGTGATGAGGGTAATACTGTAGATGAAGTCGACAAAGCAAGACCTGCAGCTGACACTTTAGTGGGCGTGGCAGTTTTAAGTTTCACAATGGCTGAGGTATTTGTGGGCGTGTCTGAATTTGCTTTCGGAACTACCTGAACTACTGGCAATTTCCTCACAACCTGTGGAGGACTCGATTCAATGATGGGCATGCTTAATAAATTCACAGTCTGCTGACTTAACATAGGCTGAACGGAAAATGCTGATGATGGACTGGATGTGGAGCTAATAATGTGTTTGCCTGATGACGTAGGTTTGGGGGACTGAGAAGTTATGGGGGAGGCCATCGGCACAAGGACAGGCATACTGGCAAGACTTGTGGCGGTTTGCAGAGACCTTATTGTGGCGGTTTGCGGAGGCCTTATGAAGATTTTTGGTGACGGAGAGGTACATAGCTGTTTGGGTCCTGTCACTTGAATCGGCGAAGTCGTCTGAATGGACAGCTTGTTTGCCTGAGTGTTTTGTAACAGTACTTTGGGTTGAATGATGAGGGAGGCAGATTTCGGGGGCAATTGGGATGACACGGTGGTCGATGGCACAGCAGATGAAGATGACACGGACATGGTGCTATTCTGTGTGAGCATTGCTTGAGATGGCACAACGATAGTGAACTGTTGACGTTTAGGTTGATTTTTTCCCAATATTGATCTGGGCTCACCAATTGATGTTCTGGCACAAATCCTTTGCTTTGATGGGAAGGGAGGTGGGGTCGCTGGGGGAGTGATAGCTGGAGAATACAAAGACAAAATTCACAGGGATAGAAAGGGCTAATCTAAAAAAAAAAAAATTGAAAAGGGTCAAAACTGGCTATATGTACCGTTGTCTGTTGCTAAGATTACTGGGTACATAAAATAAAACTTTGTTTCTTAAAATTATTATGTCTCGGAATCGATATTATACTTTGGCTCTGTTGGTCCCTGTTACTTTTACTAAAGAAAAAGTGAGAATTTGAAACATCCTCGTTAAAGCAGAATCCCTTTTATTACTGTGCCTGTTATATCTTACTTAAAAACAGTACGGGTAAAATTGCGTTTTCGTCTAGCTGTCTCTTTTCAAAACCAATTTGGCTCAAATTTGGAATGTTAACTCCTTTAGGTCTCTAGAGGTGCCTTTGACTATTGAGATAACCAACTGATTCTTACTTAAGGAGTAATAAATTTTTGAAATTTACAGAAAAATTGACTTGATTCGTTTTCGAGATCGGCCTCCATCTTTTTTAAATCAACACGATATCCGGTTTTCAAATCAAATCACAAGACGATATCCGGTTTTCAAATCGAAACAGCCGGCGGCATTTGAATCTAAGCTATCATTACAATCAAGTCAAGTCGTTAGGTTCTTTCTAGATGTAAATTCTAAATACACAGATGAAAATAATCGAGGAAAATCCCTAGTGGTAATCTGTTTAATCATGGCATTTCCCGGCCCGTTTATTGAACGGGTTTATTGACTAGTAGAAAAAGATTACCTATTTTTGATGTAATTCATAATCACATGATGAGAGACACGATATTATAGAGTCACAAAATGCCGCAAGAACCACAACCAATTTCATTTTCCCGAAGTTAAAGAAGCTTGCAGATGCTTCTTTAGATTTAGGTCTAAGTGTTTTAAATAATTCCACTTTGAATATGGAAGTCATTGGTCTGTTTAGTAAAGACCATAGAGCATATTGTGTTGAGCATTATCTTTCAATAAAATCATTGCCCTGGCATGTCGTAAGTTTTGCAAGACATAGGAACATTCTAAAGTGCAATCTAGAGTTACTATTCTCAAGTTTGGATCTCTAGAAAATTAGAACTAAATACTCCACATGTCATGAAGACCACATACTTTCAGAAGAGACACGAACATTGTTTGAGTGCTATCCTCCTCATAAAGGTCCCTTTTCTCTTTGAGGACACGGGATGCCAAAAAGCAACCGTCAATACAAAGTGGTACATAGAGATGTTAAAGAAGTTTTGGTCGGCCCTTGGAAGAAAATGTCCATCATGACAAGATCGATGGTTAATGCAGGATGATCCCAACTCTCATTCATGTTTCTATATTGCAGTTTTTGGAATAGCTCACTGGACTACGAGATCGTTTGATCAGCCGTAGGATTCGACACGTTTGAACCATGCGTTCTCAAAGTTTTAATCCTTCCGACTATTTTCTGCGAGGACATCTTGAAAACAGTACTTCGATATCAATTTGATGATGTTGAAGCTCAAAAACAAGAAATCCAAACTGCAGTGAGAAACGTTTCAACTTAGATTTGTAGAGAAGCTATTCACATTTCAAATGATTCCCTAAATGTCTTGAACTCAACGTCAAAGGTAAACACATATAGAACTTGCTGTAGGCCATCCATACACATTTTCTAGTCAATAAACGAAGGAACAAATTCTATTTATGCCTGAAAGTTCGAATAAGTGAACAATTCCAGGATTATACTTTCACAGCAAACTCTATGTTCATTGAAGCTTTGCGCATTTGGTGCATTTTTCAATTTTTTCATTTCTGAAAGCGTCTATTCGCTTTAAAATTGTTATTCTTGAACGATTTTTTTCAATATTTCATTAAACAAATTCCATTTGAATGAATTATGTTTGTTCTAAATTTGAACGCTCTACTTTGTACCTTAATGAAGTTGCTCAAAAAAAAAAAGTTGTCAAGTTTGTTGTTGTTTTTGGTTGTTGTTGTTTTTTTTTTTTTGGGGGGGGGGAGGGGGGTTGTTGGGTTGTTTTTTTGTTGTTGTTTTTGGGGGGGGGTTGTTTTTTTTGTTGTTGTTTTATTGTTGTTGTTGTTGTTGTTTTTAACACCCTGTATTTAATACACCTCACACAAACCTCCACACAAACATAAAGAACAAGACATTACAACCTACCCATTTTTAACGAACTCGGCGAGCACTGACGAAAACAAGGATTTCAGCTGAAGATCTTCTTCGTCCATCTCCCCTTCGAGTCCAACCATAGCAAGGTTGTTGACGGCCGATACCTCCAAGTCAAACCAGTACATCATATCGACGGTGTGGCAAGTGCCCCTGTAGTCTCCTTTCATTAAAAGTGGGTAATGGTCGAAGTGCAGGAACCATGACTTGCTCTTCTCACTTCGTGAAGCTACGTTCAGGTGATCATAGGCCGCAATCAGAAAGTACAAATCACTGACCATTTCAATGTGGGCATCATCGCCCTCATATCTCCTGTTGTAGAAGTCCATGATTCTGTCTACATAGGAAAGAGAAACCTCGTGGCTATTCAGCCGCCCTTTTAAATATCTCAACTTGATATATTCTCTAATCTGAGCTATCGTTCCTTTCTTCTGTTCTTCCGGCATATCATTGTTATTGGATATTACCCTTTTCATCAGTAAATTCATTTGCCTCAGAATGTCGACTTCCCTGTTCACCAACGAAACGAGGTAAGATCTGTCAAAGAACCCTACAGATTCTAGATATGAGTCGTCTTCCAATAGAAGACTGGGTTCTTTGGGTACAAAGTCTCCATCTACAACAGGTACAAACATTGGATCATACAGAAAGAAAAAGTCAAACGATGTCAAATCTGATGGATCTTTACTTCTGAGACATGACAGAAGTTTTTCACTTTGTTCCAAGTCAATTTTCTCGGTGACTTCCCCTTCCCAGCACTTTGCATGTTTGCCAATCGTCAGAGCGTATCTCTGAACGTCCAGCGCTTTGGCAAAACCTGAAGTAGCCGTTCCACTTTGAGGGTTCGCCTTGACAAACAGTCCCTTGGTGGCTGGTGATAACGACAGGAAGCCTACAGAAGCGCCCCCTGCCGACTCTCCGGATATGGTCACGTCATCCGGGTCACCGCCAAAAGACTTGATGTTCTCCTTGACCCACCGCAAGGCCAAAGTCTGGTCCCAAAGGCCAAAGTTCCCTGGAATGGCCTCGTTTCCGGTGCTCAGGAATCCCAGAATTCCAATGCGGTAATTGATCGTGACACCGATGACGTCATGCGTGGTTGCAAACGTTGTCATATCGTGAGCCAAAGACCAACCAGAGAAGAATCCTCCTCCGTGGATGAACACCATGACCTTTTTTAATTTGCCACCTGACTTAACGCTGTCGGCCCTGGCCACGATGTTGAGGATCAAGCAGTCTTCGGTCCCTTGTTCCACTCCCATCTGTTGAAGGAAAGCGTTTGGTTGAGGACACATTACTGCATTCCGATCAGTGCCATCGAAAACACCATCTGGATGATGAATCATTAATTATAAGTATATATCGTTATTCAACCAATTACAGATTGTGTGGAAAGCAAACAAACTCTCAATCAAGACAAAGATTAGGTTATTGTTCAACCCAATATGAAGTATGTCCTGATGTATGACTACGAAACCTAGGCTACCACAACAGCATGACACAGAAAGTCCAGACATCTGTAAACATGTGCCTGAGAAAGATTCTAAAGATAAAGTGGAAAGACAAGGTGAAGAACGAGGAAGCATCGATAAGAACAAGCCAAAACACCACACGGAGGAGCAGCTAAGACAGGGGAGATGGAAATGGATCGGGCACACACTGGGGAAACAACCAAACAACACCACCAGACAGGCATTACAATGGAAACCTCAGGGAGTCCGGAAAAGAGGAAAGGCTAGAGAGACGTGGAGAAGATGCGTGGAGCGAGACAGAGAAAGCACTGGAAACACATGGTCTGAGCTAGTCAGAATGTCCCAGGACAGAAAGAAGTGGAAGTCCCTTGTATGTGGCCCATGCTCTGCCGAGGGCCAAGGGCGATGGCGATGATGATGATGATGATGATGATGATGATGATGATGATGATGATGATGATGATGATGATGATGATGATGATGATGATTGATCGATATCGTCTTATAGCTGATAAAAAGATTCATGCTCTTGACGCTTAAAAATAAAAAAGATTAATAGCACAAAATACTTATAAGAAAAACAAAAAACAGAGCATGATAGGATTTGAGAACCATATTTAATGACAATGAAAGATTAAAATGTATATATCAATAAACCAAAACAAGAAATTACTTTGAATCTAAAACGATGACCAAGTTATTGAACAAAATAATATGTTTGATAATCGATTATAATTCTATTTATTTTCAATACATTTTTTAATCGGCCAATATACTCATCGAGTATAGATGAAAAATCACATTTTTGAAACTAGTAGAGGTAGCTAGAACTGATGAAAATGCATGAAGCAAGTTCCTTCGACAGAGCTTTCACGATCCAGGTCGGTATGGCATCTCATAAAAGTAAACTGAATTAGTCCATTCAAGCCTCGCCTCGCCCAAGAATAGGAGAGCGAGCCACAATATTCGGTGCCACTATCCCGGGTTCAAGTCTCAGTGGTTTCAATTTTTTTTCTTATTTTTCTATCAAAAATTCTTCCCTCTTTGTTTGTAACTCTTCTCTATGGGGCTCATTAAAATTGTCTAGATCTGATGTGTTAACATCTTTGAATGTGTCAGATCTATTTAATTGACTTTGGATCGGTATTATTAGTCAGGGGGCTAATTGGGCGATAACCTCCCTCCTCCCAGGGATTTTATAGGGCTAAGTTTTTCTGTTAACGGATCATATGGGGAATACAAAAAAAAAAGTTTACACAAAAAAGTTGCACGTTGAAGAGTTACTTATTTACTTACTTATCCGTGGCCTTTCCTCTCCGGATGTTCTGTCTCTTTTTGTATAGTCCAGACTTCACATCCTTACAGTAAAGTTGAAAATACAAAGTGTTCGGTTTCGTGCTTAAAGTTAAGTTTTCCTTCACGAGAATATGGCTCAGATTTCCACAGACATTCTTTGCTTTCGCTATTTGAGTTTTTATTGACGTTAATTCTTTTGCATCTGATATTATCATGCTACCTAGGTATTTAAAATTGTCGACTTGTCCCATTGTCCCATGCTTTCACCATTGCATGTAAATTTCGTTTTTGTGAGGCTTTACTCTTTGAAATAGCCATGCACTTTGAGTTTTTTCACATTGAGGAATAACCCCATTTTTCCGTTTTTACATGTTGTTTTATTAACCAACTCATGCAGATCTTCTGCACTATATGCCGTTAACACAGCAACATCAGTATATCTTATATCTGTGATGTTTTCACAGTTCACTTGTATGCCTTTACAGTCTTGTATGTTTCTGAAAATCATATCACTATAAAGGTTGAAAAAGTCCGGGGAAAGTACACATCCTTGTCTCACGCCTTTGGGAACTAAGAAGTTCTGATAATTGTCCGTCTACTGTCACATCCTCTTGTTGATTGAGGTAAAGATTTTAGATGATTTTGTAATCACTTTTGTCTATGTTGATATGTCTTAGCATCTTTAACAATTGTTCCTCGTGTTTTACCGAGTCAAAGCTTTTTTTTTTTTTTTTTTTGTAATCTATAAATCAGACAAATAAGTCCCAGTCTTTTTCTATTGATCTTTCCATTATTATTTTTAATGTGAAAATTGCATTCGTTTAGCCCTGGTCTTTAAAAAATCCAAATTGCTCTCTTCCGATCTGTGGTTTAAGTGTATTCCGTATTCCCTTGATAATTCTTCTGCCATGTTTAGTCAGGATCGTTGTTCCAAATTCCGGGAGAGCGTCGACCATTTTGACAGCAATGTTGTCACCTCCCACAGCCTTGCCTGTCTTTGTTTCCTTGACAGCCGTGTCTACTTCCTCTTCGAGAATTGGTGTCCCATAATCATTTTCAATTAGTGCCTCATCAATAGTTCTGTTGGGATCTTTGTACAGTTCACTAGCATACTGTGCCCGTCTGTTCCTTATATCTGTTGCTTTCATCAATATATTGCCGTCTTTGTCCCTGATGCAGTTGCTTTTTCAAGTTCTTTTCTCGCCACTTATCTGTCTGAGTTGTTTTTTTTTTTCATTCAAGCCTGCCATGCTCTTCGCATTCCTTGTTCAACCAGTCATCTTTGGCTTTGCCATATTTTCTTTGCGATTTCTTTGTTTATTATTTTGTATTCGTCTTTTTGTCTCATATATTTACTCCTCTCGTCCACTAAGGTCAAAAGTTACTTTTAACTCATTATCGGAATGTAATGCGTCTTGTTAACAGTGGTCCAATGACTATATTTTATGTGTAAAATGTGTCCTTGTAATACAAATATGGTATGATAAGGATAATAAAACGTAACAAAAAGATGATTTACAAGGAAAATGAAATGATCTCTAAAACCAATATAAAATGGTGGCTATCATGCCCCAAAAACATGCACCGCAACCGCCCCCCCCTCCCCTCACACCCCCCCCCCCCTCACCCACCCAGGATGTTCTACCACCCTTTGTGTACAAAAGTACTCGGTCCTTCTAAATAGCAAGTGACCCTGTTCGTAACACAATACACTTGAGTTGAGGATGACCACCAATTTTTGACTCCAGGTCGGTATGCATCAAACTGATCCATCCATCCCTGAGGCCCATATATGCCTCCTCTCCTCCACAGCAACCCCAATATCCCCTCTCTAATGTTGCAGTAAAATAAGCAACATTTCCACATGATGGAAATGTCCCTTCGAGAATTACTGACTTAATGCTGCACCCAAGGGGAAGGCTTTTTTGTCATCGTATCGGCTAGAAAACGCCCCTAGTGCCCATAGTAACAAGAGACCACAATTTGACACTTTAAGAAAGTACCAGGGCTGGTCGACATTCAAAAGCAAACAGAGAGACACTTACCTATCTTTGGGTGAGGTTCTGGTTTGGCAAAGCGCAGATCTCCAACGGGAGGTTTTGCAAAGGGAATATTCCTGAAAACAACAGAGTTCTTGCCACTGCTGGCTCCAGGAACTATTTCTCCTCGTATTTTTCCGAATGGCGAGTCCACGATTAGCGAAGACGAAGAAGAAGAAGAAACCGTCAGACAAATCGATGATAGCAAAAGGCTGCCTACAGCAACGGTCTTGAACGTAAAACGTAGCGCCATGCTTGTTGAAATCACAGACCACAAATGAAAAGGATATGATTTTCAAGATTGCACTTTTACCCCTGAATGCATCGACGGACAGGTATGTCGTGAAATCGGTAAAGCGGTTCGCGCTTCAACATTTACATGTTATCAGACATTGCAACCAATCAGGGCGTATATTTGTCAATGCTCCACGAAAGATAATAGAAATAAATTACCATAGCCTATGGTGGCTGAATTGCAGTATTCGTAGAATTTTTTTTTAACTTTATAGCCGTTTATACAGGAAGAAATGCGTTCAATGACAGTTCAGTGACGAACTTTGGGCCGAGAAAAAATGTACCAAAAAAGACGACAAGGCTGAATCGCATAACTCGAGTGCAAAGTGCAGAACCCCACCTTATACCCAGATATTAGCCTAGACCAGTGCAGCCAAGGTCGAACGACCGTGGGTAGCGACTGGTATGTTTCTATACTTTTTTGTTACAGGTAGACTGGGACTTTTGACTCAGTATCGAACACAGCGTATTGGCTCTGTGTTAGGGCGTCGGGCTACGGACCAAGAGGTCACGAGTCCGTGCCACCGTGTGAAAAATGCGTTTTTTCATTAAGCAAGAAAGTGTACCCTTGTTATTTTCACCAAGGTGGAAATGGTTACAGTTTCGGCTGGGAAAGTATTCTACAATAGACTATTCAGAAAGTGAAAGATATAATCTGTCACTCTCCGTTTCATGCTACGGAAACCGGGACAAGCTCCGGTCCTATGAGCGGAAAGGCTTGAAAGGACTAGATCTAGTTTTTAATCGAATACAGCATAGCAACACGAAAAATTCGTTACAACCGTTCACGATAATTTTAGACAATTTATGGCAATCTTTTTTAAAATCCTTCCAGTACATAAACATGTAAATACTGTATATTAACTACAACTCTTTCTCTGTCATGTTAATGACTTGCCAGACGCCGTCAAATCCCAGGTGCGTTTATTCGTGGATGATTGCCTCCTTTACGGTGAAATTCCATCCCAGAACCACCATGCCATAATAATATTGCAACAGGACCTCGCCAACTTAGAACGCTGGGCGTCGCAGTGGGACGTATGAGATTGAATGACTCCAGTGGTTATATCTAAAGCGTGCGTCAACGTTCGTCATTTTTTTCGACCAACTTAATGACACTATATTATAGTACAACCGAACCCGTAGATGAAGAGGCCATGTTGTCAGGGTCGGTTCATATCAACAACAAGTAAAAAGGCTGGCTCAACTTTTGGCTTTATCAGGAGAAACCTGCGTCATAGCCTCCCGCTACTAGCACAGCATACTTAGCACTATAATATAATACCCGGTTTCAAAGTTCATGCCCCCATTCTATAGTTTTTCTCTGAAACTGTATGTTGTGTCGCCGTGATTTTTTGCATGGTCATTCTATATTAAAGTACAATGTAATCAGTACTGGGGGGTCATGTTGTCAACAGATCTGAAATGGTCGATTCATGTCATGTAAAAAGGCTAGCCCCACGCTCGGCCTTATCAGGAGAAACTTGCGACATAGCCCTCCCGCAACTGGCACAGCATACATAGCACTATAATATAATATAGATCTAGATCTAGTCCGTTTCAAAATTCGTGCCCCCAATCAATATCGTTTTTCTATAAAACTGCCTGTTGTATCTTTGTGGTGGTGGGGGGGGGGGGGGGGGTTCTTTTTTTTTTTCTTTTTTTTTTTTTTTTTTCTTCT
>JBCHJU010433562.1:0-13568 GCA_039654505.1 Plocamopherus imperialis
TCTGGGACAATAAAGAGTATTATTATTATTATTATTATTATTATATTATTATTATTATTATTATTATTATTATTATAATCTGCAAGAATCAGCTGGACACTGATAGGCTTACCCTTGACCCATGAATAGTTCATGTATGGCTTTAACCAAGGCCTAGTAGGCCTAGATCTATTTAGTAGAAATCTAGATCTAAATCGGCCCTAGAATAGATCACTGGTGATTATAATAATAGGTCTTAATCTAGTTAGAAGTGGTGACAACAAAATTTGGTAATGGTAATGTTTCTATCCTGGAAGAGGATGGCTACTTGTCAGATCTGACAGGTAGACTGAAGGGCTAGGCTATTCATCAGACCTGATGGGTAGACCGAGTGTCTAGGCGATTCGTCAGGCCTCACGGATAGACCAAATGGCTTCTATTATAATTCATCAAGCCTGACGGGTGGACCAAGTAGCTATTTTTCAGGCCTGACCTATCGTTCTTTGTCTGTAACATTAAAACGCCAAGGCCTACTGTCTGTCGGTCAGCGTTGTTTTCTGCAGGCACGGGCTAATTTCAGTCATATACGTTTTAATCCTTATCCAGTGACTGCATTCATATAGAGGCCTATTCCCGGCCAAAGACTAACAAATTGAATAATGGTAAAATAAAATATTGATAAATTATAATTAAATAAATGTAGAGTTTGATAAAAATTACATCTAACAAAAAACAAAACAAAAAAACGAAAGAAAGGAGAAGGAAGAAATTATAAAATAAAACAATGAGATGAAATAAAGACAGGAATTAAAGTAGATTTAAAAATTTAATTCTAAAAATACATATATATATATATACCTTATATACTATAATGCTCGAAAGGGAACTGGACCTGGCGATAAAAAACCCGCCCAACATGATAGGGAATCGAACTCGGTCACTCACTTTTGCTACGGTGCTGGTACCGGTGAGCTAATCACTCAGCCATGGAAATCGCTAACACACTGGGCAGATTAAAGGATGTGTATTATATCCAGAATCTAAACTTTAAAAATCATATGACTGAACTACTCATTAGTTCCAAAAAGATTTAGATCTAGATTAGATCGAGATCTAGTAATATTTAATTTAATACATATTATAATGGCCTTAGCTAGTGTGCCGATTGACAGATGTATCTGATCAGGTCTGATAGCTAGACCAGATGTCTATTCATCAGGCCTGACGAATGGACACTTTATTCTATCCTCATTTTTGTATTCCTTTTCTTTTTTGTATTTTTATGCAATTGTTCATTATATATATAGATCTAAATTGTTTTGCAGTTGACGAGAAACCTTGAGCGATGGATGAGTTTCCGACAGATTACATATCTAAAGGTGCTGTAGAGCATGTCTATACAACACATGTGAAACATCCGGAACAGTTTTTTGTCCATCTGGACAGTCACTCTAGTATCCTTGAAGATATAATGGACCGTTTGGAAGATAGATACACTCAGCTTGATGGCAGTGACAAAATCTTGACACATCCCAAGTTGGGAGGCCTATGTGCTGCCAAATTCACAGATGATAACAACTGGTACCGTGCAAAAATTACAGGTACATTTCAATTTTTATCTCTATTTTAAATGTTTTTTTATTATCAGTATTACTGGATTTTAAAAGTACATAATTTTTTGGAAGTACAGTAGTTACTGCCTATTAGGCTGGTCCATGGGAAGCAGCAAAACGAACTATTACTACTATTAGCCAGAACGGACTATTCACTGGTCGCCAATCAGCTGACCACGCAACAAATATCTATCTACTCTTATCATTGGACATGCTGCATCCACCAGGGCATGCTTTGTTTATTGTCATGTGATTTTTTGTATTTTGAGACAATCTGAAATGCCTGGGTTTGAATGTCATTGGATACATGAAATGTCTAATCAGCGCCGACATAGAAGAGATAAGAACAGACAACTTCCACTATGGAACACTTATCACGTCATTGCCTAAGGCCTGGTCTGGGCGGTCAAATGCTTTGCACGAGTTCAAAGGGGTGTTTACAAGGAAGAGAAGGGGACACATGATTGGCCATGAATTCAGCAATCAGACCTAGGTTACGGGTTGTGTTTGTGATGTCTTGCTACACGTATACACATCACCATGCCTGTGCCAGACAGTGAACGTTGTTTTATTGTGGGGAGAAGACAAAAGGCAAGGCCGTCTTTATTTTGTACCAAACTAGCCTTGCAGTTAGACCATTCAGTCTTTGTCTTTTGGCCCATTCCGCCTCAGGATTTCTGAGTGGCCTATTAGCAGGGTTCGTAGTCTCCTCAAATCAAATTCCCCCCTCAAATCTCCTGAAATTTTGTGAGCGACAGCATTCTCCGGCCCCACCTCTTTGACTTATGCCAGTATATGGGCTCTAGTTAGTCAGAGTTTAATCAATGCACAATTCCTACATGGCCTCAGACTGTTCCAAATAGGCTTTGATCTCATGACTAGCCTCTAGATGTAGATGAAAAAGGTGGTGGTAAACTGAATATGTGTGTGATACAGCGCATGACGTCATTCGACGCACTTTCCATGGTCACAAGTTTACGGCATATACTTTAGTAGGGGTTATTAGACTTAAAATGTGTTACTATACAAAAGGAATGTGGTAAATTGGATAAAACAGTTAATATTATAACGGCACTGCTCTGTGTATGAGCATATAGATCAAAGTAATGATGCTGGTGCTAGTCTGAACACAAGTAAAAAAGGTGTATCGAAGTTGTGGGATCCAAAACCCTCGCCCAAACGTCTAGCAGTATTAGAAGCATACTTCCAGGAGGGGACCTAAATCTAGATCTACCTGATGCCTTTTATGAAAATTAGTGCAGAAGGATGGCTGCCTTTCAATTTGATACACTATTTCAAAGTGAGAAAGCTATCGTGAGCAAAATAAATTGTGGATTTTGTGTCTCAAAGAGTACCGGTATTAACACCTTAACTACCATAAGCCGATATGTCAGGTGGAGCATGACTTAACTTTTTGACATTTTGCTCATGTAGCGGGATGTATGTGTGTCTGGGCACATTGTTGTCAGAGAGTTAAATCTTGCTCATACCAATATATCAACCCTTATGGAGGTCAAATATAATCGCCATTTGTTCTTGGGAACAGAACTTTTTTTTTTGTGGGAGTTTTTTGTTTTTGTTTTTGTTCTTTTATTTTTGGTTTCGGTGGGTTGGAGGGGGGCAGTTAATAAATGGTGGAAACAACGCTGAACAGTTGTTAAATCTTATTTGGATTTAAATGGAAATGGCTGCTGTAACTGCAACAGAGACACTAAGATATTTATTTCAGTCTGTCATAGAAAATGGTAGATATAATGGAATGACAAAACATTGATAGAGGTCTATGGATACTGGAAGGGCAATGCAATTATTTAATTAAAGATACCGGCCCCCTGGGCCATAGTGATAGGGCTTTTTAAATTTGATATTTAGGCTGTTTCTATTTGTATTTTACCTTTTGACTTTTGATGGGCTTTTTAAAATAGTTCTTATTACATACTTTGTACTCTTTTCTTTTAGGAGGGAGGAGGTTTTGTTGTTGGTATAGTTGAGACGAGTCTTCATGAGTGCTTTATAATGAGAGCCAAATTAGCTATAAATAAGTAATCTTAACAGGTCCTGAGGTGTAAAATGTGGATTTGACCTTGATGGGTCAGGAATGGTTGGCTCTTGAAAGATCTTATCTTGTTTATATTAAAGTGAAGTTGTGTAATATTTATAGGTAACTTAAATCACCCCCATGGGCCTCCTCTCCCTTTTTTTTTTTTTTTTTTCTTTTTTTGTCTGGGTGGGTTGGTGGATGGTGAGTTGGAAGGGGGATTGGTTGAGGGGTTTGTTGGTGGTGGGGAGGGGAGGGGGTGTTGGTTAATTTATCAATTATATATTATTTATAATTATTTGATTTTCCTTCTGTGATTTTTTTCTTGGTTTGTAACCTTTATTGGTTCGAAAAAAACGCTGCAAAGAAGAAATAGTCGCCTAAAAATCTCAAATTTCAAAAAATCTCCTCAAACACCACCTCAAATTTGTTAAGCTAACCCTGTATAAAGAGGTTATTTATGTAGCAAAAATATGTTTCGTCCTAAAAGCAGACCATAAGGACGAATGGACGATTCGCCGGAGGACTAATAGGTTGTAACTAGTGCACAATGTATCCTTGGACACTGTCATTAATGCACTCTCTTTTATAAGTTCTCTAATACAGTAGCTTTTTTCTTATGAAACTGATTTTTTTCTATCAGAATCTTCACACTTGAGTGTCAGCCTTCAACAGCCGTCTGCCGCCTTAGTGGCTGGTGTATTGGCAATGTTGTCAATCAAGAGTGAGAAATGTCAATTTATGATGTAGATAAAGTGGCTATGAACATTTGTTTAGTAGGCTCTAGAGTCGAAAGGCAGTCCTTCCTGCTCACTTGAGTATTTTTCCAACACCTTTGAATCTGGGAACAGTTAACAAATGCATGTCATCCTTGCCGGTCGGCTGTCCAACCAATCAAATATGCGAGGAAAGAGATGTGTCCTAGATTTGGACTTCAATGAACAGGTGTGCTCCGCTGGTCAATTACGCAAGATGGCATAATTTGCCTTGCCTTGACAAGTTAGTAGCTTAAAATGAATGACTGTCTACAGTTTTAAGCAGCACAAAACACTCAAGTCCCTCCCTGATGCGACAAAATGATTGACTATTGTTTGCTTTTCTTGGAAACAATTCTTTTCTAAAGTCTTAAAAAAGCTGAGGAAACGATAGGTGCTCTAACACTGGCCACACCAAAGGCTCTCCAAAGCCCTTCATCATTTGTGTGTGAGAATGACTTGAAGAGAGCATAGAGGTAGACATTGCGCCAAAATTTGCCTATGTTGTCTTGTTTCCTCTCATCATGCTTCATCCCACATGCATTCTGTTTCATCATCGGACTATAAGTGAAATCATACTGAGAACTAAAATTATCATTTACTGTCCGTCCATATTTGTGGTCAGTGAGTTTATTTCATTGGCTTTATCTGTGTATTTTTATTTTTCACACCTACATTCAATATAGATGACAAGAAAAAAGTCTTATTATGTGAATCCTTGGCACAATCTGTCTTGTTTTACCAACTGGTGCTTGTGAAATGTATCCTTTGTCAGCAACAATTGTTGATTTATTTTCATAAAATATCAGGTCATTAGCTATACTTTTCAAACTTAACCAGCAGCTGTTCTAATTAACCAGTAAAAATTATGAAGAAAAAGTTGTAGTCTAAAGGAATCATTCCAATTAAATTGCTTTAGCTGTTGATCACATTTTTAAAATGTTT
Organism: Plocamopherus imperialis; assembly: GCA_039654505.1. Classification (NCBI taxonomy): domain Eukaryota; kingdom Metazoa; phylum Mollusca; class Gastropoda; order Nudibranchia; family Polyceridae; genus Plocamopherus; species Plocamopherus imperialis. Next base: position 5,331 of record JBCHJU010433562.1, read on the forward strand.
TAAGGAAGGGTAATTCTTGGTCAACATCCAATATAATGTTTTTACCAATTTGCCATTGTAGGTCTTATTCAAAATGGGCTTGTTGAGGTTCAATTTGTGGATTATGGCAACACAGACTATGTTACGCGGGACCGCATCAAAGTGCTTGACCTGGATCTCATCCAGTATCCAGTTCAATGCTACAGGTATGAATTAAGTGATGTAGATTTTAAAGTGTGCATAAGGCAGTCTCTCGGTTCTTATAGGGATACTTTATACAGGGTGTTAAAAAAAACCCCCAACAACAACCCAAGAAAGCAAAATTAAGTAAAACCCCTCAGGGTGCTACGCCCATCGCACTTTGTAATAAACACAGTTTCTCATAGGGAATTTTATAATGTACATTACACCCCACCCCAATCAGACCAAAGTTATGTAAATGTTAGTGAAGCTTATTGATTTGATGGTCAGTTTTCACTTAATGCTTAGCAGCCGCCCTGGTGATTTCTTTTGATTAGGGCATTACAGTGCCTCACTATTGTGGGCATTTCTGACACTTCCCTGCACTGACTTTGATGAAATAATGTGCAAACAGCACAGGTTAGTTTTTTTATCAGTATGAACTATTTATTGAACTATTTTTTACTCATGCAACTTCCTTTACCTGCATTTGCATGTTTTTTCTTTTGGGACACTCAATCTTTATTTTCTTGAGTTGTCCTTACTCTTGAGAGTATTTGAGCTTAACCTTCAGCCAGTGTGTTTTGTCTGATTTTCTTTCATTCTTTCTTTTTTATTTTCATTAAATGAATTAATCAAATTTTCCGTATCAAGATAGGCTTTTTTTCTATGATAACAACAGGAATTCATACCGAACAAATACAGCTAGATAGTTTTAGTAAAAATGAAGTTAATGATACTGATACAGACTGCTCTAATTTAGCCCCATGCCTTAAACTTTTCCATCCTATTACCAGGTGTGCTTTGACTGGTGTGTCCTGTGAACAGGGTTTTTGGCCGCCAGAACTCATGGTTCAATTTGAAGACATGGTGATAGACAAAAAATGCAAGGCTGTTTTTCAAGGCAAATCATCCAGAGAAGAAATTTATCATATAGACATGTATGATGAAGATGGAAATTATCTCAACAAAATGTTTGGTGCTTCTGAGCCTGAAAGTAAAAGTGTTGAGGCATCGGGAGATATGTCTGCTAAGGTATGTTTTTTTAGTTTATGATGACTGTTTCATTTGCTGTTTCTCAGGTGCTGTTTAAGGAGACCCGTAAGGACATTGTTAACTTGACCATAAAATTACCAATAGTAAATGATAATATTTTTTGAAATTGTCTTAGCTGTCTTCTGAAAATAGGTAAGAACTGTTATGCTTAATTGCAATACATAGTGTGAAAAGTAATAGCTCGTCATGTATTTGAATGGCAGTATTATTACTATCATTTTTTTTTTTTACTTTCTGCATATCATTAGGCTCTAATTTCTGTGATGCATGCAGTAGCTGCAGTCTTTTTTCCTTCTTTGTATTGGACACAATTTTGTTCTAGTTTACTTTTCCTTGGAGATGAAAAAACTTAGTCAAGTTAGTCTCTTGTTAGTTTTAATAATATCAAATTTGATTTTTAAAAATTCTGTCACAAGTATTACTAAATAGTTGCATTCTCTCTTCATGATTGCAAGTATCCTGTGAGTATTTGTTTTGTTTTTTCTCTAGGTCACTTTGAATCAAAATGGGAAAGATGCAATAGGTTTTCAAACACTAACATGGAAAGCTGGTGATAAAATCCAGGCCTCTGTTGTGTATGTAGAAAGCCCAAATTTATTCTGGTGTCAAGATGTTGCCTTTTTAAACAACATTATCATCCTCTCTGAGGAACTGTCTAGACTCCACATGACTCAGGAAATGCAGCCTTTGACAAATGTGAAACCTGGGGCAATTTGTGCTGCAAAATTTGAAGAAGATGAAGCATGGTACCGAGGCGTTGTGCAGGGTGTTTTCAAAAATACAGCAAAGATTTATTTTGTTGATTATGGCAACACAGAGAATGTAAAGCTTGACTGTGTATGCAATTTGAAAGCAGACTTTCGAGATCTACCAGCTCTTGCTATCAAATGCTCTTTGGCCAATAGTAATTTAGGAAACCAGTCTTGGAGTCAGGATGTCATCAATCAATTTGAAAACTTAGTGATGGATAAAGAATTTGAAGTCAAAGTTCTTGGCAGCCAAGGCTCATCGTATGAAGTGACTCTGCTAGATGTTGAAGAGAATCGAGACATTGGCGTCCAGTTGCAGCAAAGTATTGTTCAAAGAAGTTCAAAAGCACAGACTCCACCTAAAGAAAAGAAATCTGCTGCACCCAAGGCAGCCAGTGGAAGCACAGACTTTTCAATCGGCAGTATTTCAAATGTTTTTATTACCTGGGCTGACAATCCTGCAGACTTCTGGGTACAACATGAAGAATCTACGCCTTTGCTGGATAAATTGTCTGCTGACCTTCAAGAATATTATGCACAACCCCGACCTGAGGCCATGTCAGCTCGTGGGGCCTTTGTTATTGCCAGATTTACTGAAGATCAGCAGTGGTACAGGGGTTTAGTGGTGAAGGAGATGGAAGACAGTGTGCAAGTTTTATTCATTGACTATGGCAACACAGACACCGTACTAAAGTCTGAGCTCAGGAAGGTCAGTCCTCAGTTTGCTGATGTTGATCCTCTGGCTTTCTGTTGTTCCTTAGCAGATGTGAAACCTCTCCGACAAGATAATACATGGTCTGTAGATGCTAAACACTTTTTGGAGGAACTGACTGCAAATGGTTGTCAGTGTGAAGTTATGCGAAAAAATGGGGACCATCGCATTGTGAAACTCACGGTGGATGGCAAGGACGTCGCCCAGGAACTTGTGTCATTAGCAGTAGTGGCTGATACAAAAGCCGTTCAGTCTAAATCCATTCACCCAAGTTACCCAGCCAACATTAAGCTATCACTGAGTCAAGAAGAAAGTGTCTTTGTTTCTCATGTTGATTCACCTCTTAGTCTATGGATTCAATTGAGCAGAAACTCTTCACAATTAGACACCTTGATGGACAAACTTGATTCTCATTATTCAGAAGATGGCGGTAGTGCTTTGAGTAAACCTATGATAGGTCAGCCCTGTGTGGCCCAGTACAGTGTTGACAATGCTTGGTACAGAGCGGTTGTGGTGAGAGTTGTAAACAATGGGTGTGAAGTGCGGTTTGTTGATTATGGGAATAGTGAGGAGGTTGCTTCTAACCTTATTTGTGTCCCAGAGCCTAGGTTTTTAGACTTGCCCCCACAAGCTGTTCAGTGTAGTTTGTCAATGCAAGGAAATCAACAGCATTTAACTGACTCTTTGTCTGAAATGGTTTTGGAAAAAGAACTCCAAATGAAAGTTCTTACCATGAGTGGTAACATACCAGTAATAGAGCTTTTGGACAACTCTCATTCTGTTACAGATATACTCAAAAAACAAATGAATGTTGGCACAGGAGGACTGAATCTTGTTCCTTCTACTATTTCTATTGGTTCAAGGGTCAATGCATATACAAGTGTTGTGTTGTCACCAAGCAAGTTTTTTCTCCAGATGGCAGGAATAGATGATCAGTTAGCATCATTGATGAGTCAGATAACTGATCTGTATGCCCAAGAAGGTGTTTCCTTGCTTTCAAATCCGGTCACTGGAAAATTGTGTGTTGCTCTCTACCAGGAAGATCAGCAGTGGTATAGAGGCAAAATCACAGCTGTGCAAGGGAATCAATGCATGGTACTTTTCGTAGATTATGGTAATGAAGAACTCATCAGCAATAGCTTTATTAAAGAGCTAAGTGCAGACATTTGCAGTGTTCCAATTTTAGCCACTGAATGTTCTTTAGATGGAGTCAGCTGTGAAGCCTGGACGGAATCAGCTATAGAATATTTTGAATCTCTGGTGATGGATCAAGAACTTTCATGTACCTTTTCCAGCAACAGTTCTGTTAGTATGATGTGCAATGGTGAGAATGTTGCTGAGAAATTGATAGCTGCTGGATACGGGAAAAGCGCCAACATTTTGACCTCCAACGAGTCAAAGAGAAATGGTGAGTGGAAAGAGAAAAACTCACTGCCATCAGGCGGAATTTCAGAATGGGATGATAAACCCACAAGGACAGCAGGATTTGAAAAGAGTCCCAGAAAAGCATTTGATGGGTCAGGGGAAGGATTTGGAGGGGGCAGAAGAAGAGACTTTGGTGATTCATCTGATCAAGGGCCAAAGAGAGGTGGATGGGACAATAACAAAGAATCTGGTGGATTCGGGGCTGGAAGGAAAAGGGACCTTGGCGAACCTTCAGACCAAGGCTCAAAGAGAAGTGGATGGGAAAACAAGGAATCAAGTGGCTTTGGGGGTGGCAGAAGAAATTTTGGTGACTCTTCAGACCACGGTCCTAGGAGAGGCGGAATGGACAAAGAATCTGGCGGATTTGGCCGTAAGGATGGTAGTGATTCACATGATAGGAGTTCAGGCTCCACTGCTGAAAAATTTCAATATGGAGACCCGCCAACAGAACCTGAGGATTCCATCTTAATCCATGTTGATGATGATGGAACATTTTACTTGCAGCTTCTGTCCATGGAGAAAGATATCTTGTTTTTGACAAGGCGCCTAGCGGGAAGCTACAAGAGTGGTGGTCCAAGGTTGAGGGAAACACCAACTAAAGGAACTGTGTGTTGCTGCAAGTTTCCAGATGATGGGAGCATGTACAGGAGTCAAATTGAAGATTTGAGGGGAGACAATTTTCTGGTACGCTATGTTGATTATGGCAATGTTGCTCAGTGCAGTAAAAATGACCTGAAGTTTCTCTTCCCAGATTTACTGCAGTATCCAGTCCAGGCTTTTCCATGTAAATTACGTGGTTACTCTTGGTCTCTTTCAAAGGCCGAAACTTTCTGCAAGGCCACACTTGATAAAGATCTTAAGGTGACTTTCACTTCAACTTCACCTCCATTCCTTGTAGATATCACAACGCCTGATGGAGACTTGTTAGCTATATTGGAAGGAAAGGCTGCACCCCAGGCTGCCAAGCTATCACCAAAACCATCATCTTTTGGTAGCTCTAAAACATCTCCCAAACAAGGTGGGTTTGGCGGAAAGAAACCTAACCAAGGTTTTGGAGGTTCCAGTCCAAAACAGGCAAGTTCAGGTTCATCTTTCAAAAAGGCGCTTGATTTTGAGTCACCCAGCAAGCCTACTGTGCCAGATCAGTGGTTTGCCGAACAGAAAATGCCTACTGGATCTCAGATGGCATATATATCTCATATCTCACAAGATGGTTACTTTTATATACAGTTAGACAAGGATACAGGAGTACTTGAAAAACTAACTGATAAGCTGACCTCATTGCCAAGTGCTATACCACATCCAAACTTGAGCATTGGGGCATCCTGTGCTGCTGTCTTCTCTGAGGACTCAGCATGGTACCGAGCTCTAATTTTGAAACAGGAGGCCAATAAATATCAGGTCGTCTTTGTGGATTTTGGTAATGGGGACTTGGTGGAGAAGTCAAACATTCGGCCTTTGACTGCTGAGCTTCTTGAGTCACCCCCTCTCAGTTATCAATGTAAGTTTTCTGATTGTGAACCCCTATCCGAGGAAGCTCAAACAAAGTTGAGTGAATATCTTATAGAGCATCAAATCACCGTGACGTTTGAGAATGACAAATCTCCCTTCAGTGTCTCAGCAATCACGGCTGATGGTGAAAATCTGCAGGATATTGTATATCCTTGCAATAAATTCCGTTCACAGTGTGTTCCTGACCAGGTTACTCCGGCAGGTGTATGCCACATAGAGGATGATGGAAGGTTTTTCTTGCAGCTTTACAAAGATTATAAAGTCATAGATCAACTTCAAGGCTCTTTAGATTCAGCTTATTCCTCTGCCAATGTTGAAGCTTTGTCACCAGCTGAAATTGACACACCTTGTTGTGTTAAATCTGCTGAAGATGAGAGATGGTATCGAGCTAAAATCTTGAACGTTGTAGATTCGGATGCTCTTGTCAGACATGTTGATTTTGGTAAAAGTTCAACAGTTGCCATTGAGAATGTGAAAGTTTTGCTACCAGAATTCATGAAGAAACCTCCCTTTGCATTGGAGTGCCGTCTCAAAGAAGTAGACAGCTGGACCGAAGACCTTCTAGGAAAGTTCACAGATATGACAAGTGACAAAATACTCAATACCACATTTCACAGCAGGACGCCCCCTTGCAGAGTGTCTTTGGCCAGAAGCATAGAGCTTGATCTGCTTGGGCTCAAAGCTCCTATCTCCGAAAGCCCTAAGAGAGCTAGTCCAGATGAAAAAGAAAATGCTAGTTTATCAGCAGGTAAGCATTATATCATTGGAAAGATTCATAGTCATAGTAATTCGTTCAAGAGTGTAGTCTCTGTCTTCTTGCTTTCTCCTTCTCCTTTTTTTTTTATGCTTATATTAAATCTAATGTCATCTTTATATTTTTTCTCATCATTAGTGATGTTTTATGGAAGATGGATATACTTGTATAAAGTAATTTTTGTTGTTGTTGAAGGGAGTTGTTAGAAGATTGTTATTGCATTATCTTTAAAATGGATTTGGCTACACCTTGGTCATTCATGTGAATCAAATTTTTTTTAATGTCATATTTGAAGTAGTATTGAAACTGAAACATTTTGGTTTTTTATTTGTGTTTATGTTTTCTTCTTCCTTCGACTTAATATTATAACACTATTAAACTGTGAAACACTGAAAAATTAAAACATCTCCAGCCGCTATCCCAACGTTTAGAAACACACTAAGTACAATACAATGTACTAATAAGAATCATTAAGGATCATGTTCTATGACAGACTCATGTAAGTGCATGTTATCTGCATGACATTGACATTGGACTGAAGGGCAAAGTTCCTAGTGTCAATCATCAATGGAACAAACTTTGACTTATGGAGCAAGCAATGCTCTTAATTTAAAGTGGGGTGAGGAGACTAGTTACTTGTAGAGCGCATTTGTTATTTAATATCTTTAGATGTATTGTGTTTTAAAGGATATTTTTAAAATGTTTTACTTTATAGGAATATCAAATTATGGAGAGGATGCCTACATTGTAGAGGTTGAAAGTGGAGGGCAGTTTTACATCCAAATGGCTTCAAGGGAAGAGGAATTAGAGACTTTTTCCAACAAGTTGGAAACTGTGTTAAAAACGGCTGTCCCACAAGAATCTACAGAGGAAGGCCAGTTACTGTGTGCCAAGTTCAGTGAAGATGATGCATGGTACAGAGCAAAAGTGGAGAGAATTGAGGAAGGGCAACATACAGTACGATTCATCGACTATGGTAACACAGATTGTCTGGGGAAGGAGGCACTTGCAGCTTTGCCCGAGGACATGACCACAGATTACGTGGCTCCTTTCGCCCTCAAGGGAGAGCTAGACTGTAAGCCCAAACTGACCCCTGAGCAGGCTGAAGAATTCAAGAGTTTGGTGGTGGACAAAAAAGTGGGTGTGAAAATTGTTTCAGACATTGAAGATGGTCTTCGGGTAGTTCAGGTCTATGTAGACGGACAGGCTGTGACTGACTTGCTTGGTTTGCAGACATCGTCAGCTGGAGCAGGTGAGTAATGCATTTATTTATTTATTATTTTTTTTATATTTTTGTTTTCTTTTTTCTTGCTAAAAATTACTTTGATTTTTAATCCACTTATCATTAGGGCTCAGCCACACTGTGGCATGGGCCTGGCCTGGGCCGGGTACTCAACCATGAAACACTATTAATTTCATACCACTGGCCAGATCGAGGTTCCGGCCGACCCCGCCTGGCGCTTGACGAGGGCGGCCTGTGAGCTCATGCTCCATAGTGGCCTGGCATCAGACCGGTAGTAGCAGTGTCGACTCATTATTTGATTTGGCCTTTGCTGACATGTGTGGACATGTAAATGCAAAATATCAAAATATATTGAAATAAGTCATGTGTTATAACCTTATTCGGAACAATTTTGTTCAATTTTGTGTAAAACAAGTGTTTATTTCATGATTTTATAGATTGCACTATACGATGACCTACTTTGATGTTGCTCCTTGGATATTTAAAGTAATGTTTTTGTTCGTCTTTGTGGTCACAGTGGCAAAGCGGTTGTGCTTTGGATTTTACAACCGAAACGTTGGTGGTTCGAGTCCCGTCGGTGGCAAACCAAAGACGATTTTTTTTTCGGTGATGAATTGGTAGAATTTTT
>JBCHJU010433673.1:0-12500 GCA_039654505.1 Plocamopherus imperialis
ACAGAGTACTGACAGGTGACATCCCATCTAGTCAACAGAGTACTGGCAGGTGACATCCTATCTAGTCAACAGAGTACAGGCAGGTGACATCCCATCTACATCTAGTCAACAGAGTACTGACAGGTTGCATCCTTTTTATATCTAGTCAACAGAGTACAGACAGGTGATGTCCTATCTAGTCAACAGAGTACTGACAGGTGACATCCCATCTAGTCAACAGAGTACTGGCAGGTGACATCCTATCTAGTCAACAGAGTACTGACAGGTGACATCCCATCTAGTCAACAGAGTGCAGACAGGTATCTTCCTTTAGCTTTAGCAATAGCAACAAAGAATTCAGAAAGCACTAATGTTTCCAGCATACTCAGAGGCGCTTTTCAGTATAGCATTATAATGAAAACATAAGGTGCATAATAGTTAAAACAGCAAATGACTCATTATAAAAACTTTTGAATTAAAGAGAAAAATACTTCATAAAGTGTCATGATATTCTCCCATGAACAGAGTCAACAGAGAGAGAAAGACCAAGTGAGACAAATTTTGATTTATCAAAATCCACAAGAAGGCCAGAAGAACGCTTGGTGAGACCATTTTTTATTCATTAAACTTCAAAAGAAGGCTCAGCGAGACCATTTTCGACTGATCAAACCTCAAAAGAAGTCCCAGAGAGACCATTTTTAATTTATCAAACTCCACAAGAAGGCTCACGAGACCATTTTTGATTGGTCAAACTCCACAATAAGGCCCAGAACAACCACTTGGTTTTGTCAAACTCAGCAAGATTAACGAGTTCAATCAATTCGTTTTGTCAAACTGCACAGCAAAGCTGAGTAGGACTATAATTTGCTTTTGTCAAAACCCACAAGATAGACGAGTTGAACCAGTTGGTTTTGTCAAACTACATGGCAAAGTTGAGTAGGACCACTTGATTTTGTCAAATCCCCCAAGATAGTCGAGCGGGATCACTTGATTTTTTATATATATATTTTTTTTTGGGGGGGGTCAAACTCCATAGGAACAACAAACCTATGATGACAAGTGCAGTCATAGCTTTGCCACCTAAACGCCTTGCATCAAGGTTAGCAGACGAGGAACAGCCCGCCTCTCCCCGGTACCAACGACTTGCAGGCTTACAGTTACGGCAGTGTGGACCATGCAGGAGTTTCCACTTGAACCTGTTGTTTGGCTGTTGTTGGTGGTGGTGGCGGTGGTGCCGTCGTTGTTGTAGTCGTCGTTGTGTTATTACTGTTACTGCCGTTATCCATGTTGAGTCTAACTCTAAACATGGTTACGTATTTGTTCGTTGCTATTTTTCACAGTGTTACCATTGTATTGGAACTAAGTTCTATCATTATATTATTCGTCGTCACCCTTTATGTTTGTTTCGTTGTTTTCGTTGTTCTTGTTTTCACGTGTGTGGATATGGTTGTTGCTTTCGTTTTGCCCTCGCCATTTTTGTTAGTTTTAGTTTTCGCACGGCTGGTGTTGCAGTTGTAGCCGTTGCTGTCGCGTCTCGGGCTGTTGGTGCTGTTGATGTTGTTGTTGTTGTTGTTGTTGTTGTTGTTGTTGTTGTTGTTGTTGTCCATGTTTTTGTGTGGCCGTCAGTAGTGTCAGGTGACATCCTGGGCCCTGTCCTTTTGCCCAGGAGATGACCGCCTGGTCCTGTGTTGGCCCATCCCTTTGAGTGTCTTCCTGATAGACCAGTAGCGGCCTGTAGTGATGGGCAGGGCGGGCATTTGTAGTCAAAGAGTTAAATCGTGTTTATGCCGATATTTGGGTTGGGGTACACAGAGAGTTGACAGGTTTGCCCAATTAATAAAATCCCGAATAACCCGCCACTGTAATAGCTGACTGACTGACTTGGCTGGCTCACTTACTTACTGGCTCAATGGAGTCGCTTACTGGCCTACTGACTGACTGACTGACTGGCTGGCTTACTGACTGACTAGCTGATTGGCTTACTGGCTGAATGGAGTGGCTTACTTGCCTACTGACTGACTGACTGACTGACTGACTGGCTTACTGACTGACTAGCTGACTGGCTTACTGGCTGAATGGAGTGGCTTACTTGCCTACTGACTGACTGACTGACTGGCTTACTGACTGAGTGGCTTAATGGCTTACTGACCAACTGACTGACTGACTGACTTGCTGGCCTACTGGCTTACAGACTGGCTTGTTTACTGGCTTACTGGCCTACTGGCCTACTGGCTTACTGACTGACTTGCTTACTGGCTGACTGACTGGCTTATTGATTTACTGGCTGACTGACTGACTGACTCACTGCCTTATTGGCTGACTGACTGACTGACTGACTGGCTTACTGGCCTAATGGCTGACTAACTGACTGACTGACTGGCTTACTGGCTTACTAGCTGACTGACTGACTGACTGGCTTACTGACTGGCTTACTGACTGGCTTACTGACTGACTGGCTTATTGACTTACAGGCTTACTGGCAGACTGACTAGCTTACTGGCTTATTGGCTGACTGACTGGTTGACTGACTGACTGACTGGCAGACTGACTGGTTGACTGACTGACTGACTGGCTGACTGGCTGGCTGACTGGCTGACTGACTGATTGGTTGACTGACTGACTGACTGACTGACTGGCTGACTGACTGACTGGCTGACTGACTGGTGGTTTACTGACTGACTGAATTGCCAATATGTAACATAAAAAGTGCATTAAAAAATACATGTACATTATTTTTTCTTAAAAAATCTTTATTATATGTATCAATTTTATTCAAATTGTCATCTTCATTATCATCTTCGTTAGTATCATCGTCATCATTATTATCATCATCATCATCATCATCATCATCATCATCATCATCATCATCATCATCATCATCATCATCATCATCATCATCATCTTCTTCTTCTTCTTCTTCATCATCATCATCATCATCATCATCATCTTCCACCTCATCATCATCATCATCATCTTCTTCTTCTTCTTCTTCTTCTTCTTCTTCTTCTTCTTCTTCTTCTTCTTCTTAATCATCATCTTCATCATCACCATCATTGCTGTTGTTATTTATTATTATTGTTCATGTCGTTGTTGCTATTATTATTATTGTAGTTATTATTATGATTATCATCACCGTAACCATTATCATCATTCTACTAAAAGCATTGTTACGACAAAAAGAAATCCCATTAAAATACCAAGACTATTTTATCGTAAAACGCAATGCCTGCTTACGCTTATATGCCCACCTACCTACCTACCTACCTACCTACCTACCTACCTACCTACCCACACATACACACACCTACCCAGCCCCTACCCACCCACCCATCTGTAAAAATGTTAATCGTTGTAGCTCATTTGCTATACAGCTCCCTTAGTTGTCTTCAAAATGAGTTTGTTATTTATTTGAATTGTATGTACCTGCGTTTAGTGTCTGTACATCTATGGGGTAAGAGGCACTATAAAAGCCCTTTAATATTTATCATCATCATTACCTATCTGCCTACCTGTTGGTTTCAGGGCCGTAGGCTGGGCTTGGCTGTACGGTATCAGTCACACAGTCGACCAGCAGGGACACATGGGAATTTCACAACGGTCACAAAATCACACAGGCGACAGACCACAGTGCTGGTGGAGTCTTATAACGATCTGTCAGCCAATCAGATGCCGGCGTGATGGAGACTGGCTGGTGTGGCCACGTGAACAGGCGGATAAAATTAGGGACAAGTATTTTTTTTCCTCTATCGGGATTTACGAAATGCCAGGGGCTGACTCTTATGCTGTTATAAAGAGAGCGAAAAAGAAAAAGACACACACTTAAAAATCAACCTCTCATGAATAGAAAACGAAACGAATATATTATCAATTATTATTACTTGGCATTATTATTTCATTTCTTTGTGTGCAATATCATTATCAATGTTATCATTATTAAATTAGATCCTGTGAATTACAATATTTTGGTATGTATGTGTATATAATATTACATACATAATATATATATATATATATATATATATATTGGTATATATATCGGTATATAATATATGTATATGTATATCTATATATTATGCGGTATTATTTGCGAGTTTTTTTTTCGACATAATTTGCCTTTTTTTGCATAATTTTGGCATAATTTGCCATTTTTATGGCATAATTTTGGCATAATTTGCCATTTTTTTGGCATAATTTTGGCATAATTTGTGATGAAAAATGGCATTTTTCCGCGGGGACAGGCCAATGCCAGGCCATCAAAACAACCTACCGCCATGTGCTGCACAAGTATTTCATGCTCCTCCTGGTCTTGAAGGGAGTTGCGACGCTTGGTGCAGAAACGGGCCAGGACCAATTCGATGAGGTCGTGCTTCTCTTTGCACCCTGTCGTGGATATCTTCCGCACGTTCAGAAAGCAGCGTATGTCTTTGACTTTCCAGTCCAGGAGATCTCTTCGGGAGAACTGGCCCGACATCAACACCTTGCACTTGCTGCATTGCCTGCCGACTTGCGCCTTGGAGGAGGAGGCGGAGGACGGGGGCTTGGGAAGGCATGATGAGCAGAAGAAGCGATGGCACTCTTGACAGCATTTCTGCAGCAATGGGGAAGAGGGAGAAAAAGAGGATGGTTCACGTTACATTTCTTGTTTTCTGCATTGACAAGAATACTCCGCTACCTAAGTTTGTCAGTTATTATAAAGACTATGAAGACTAGGACTTGGATCGGCGCCTTGAGATCAAGTACAGTTATAGGGCTCTTTCCTACAACTTATTTATGGGTTTTATTCACTGCACCCATAAACAGAAGTAAGTAAGTGCCAGTAAGTAAACAATTAAATAAGCAGTCCCTCCAAGCCCTTTGGCTCAGAGTTCCGTAAAAAAAATGTTTTAAAAAAGTAGTCCTTTCAAGCCATTCGGCTTATAGGGCCGGAGCTTATCCTGGTTTCTGTAGCATGAAGCGGACAGTGGCAGATTAGATCTATCACTTTCTGAATAGGATGCTAGTCTATTGCAGAATACTTTCCCAGCCAAGATGTACCCATTTTCACCTGGGTCGAATGAAGCAACAGGGGTAAAATTTCTTGCTTAAGGAAAAAAAGCATTTCCCTACACAGGTTTGAACCCGTGACCTCTCGATCCGAAGCCCAACACTCTATCCACAGGGTCACTACGCCCCCTCTAGTGTTCCGTAGCTTATCCCATTTTCCGTAGCATGAAGCGGACAGTGACAGACGCGACCTGCCCTTTTCTGAATAGGATGCCAATCCAAAGCGGAATACTTTTCCAGCCAAAGCTGTATCCATTTTCTCTTGGGTCGTGTGAAGCCACAGGGGCAAATTTTCTTGCTAATGGAAAAAACACATGTGTCACTCAGTGATTTCAAACCTGTGCCCTGTAAGTCCATAGTCCAACGCCCTACCCTTTTGCCACAGTGTCTGGCTCATAAGTAAAATAAATCACGAATATCCTTTTCAAGGTACAGGTTCACAAATTATCATTATCTTCTCTCTTCTAAACTTCTATTAGTGCATCTTATGGTTGATCAGATGAAAGGAGGTAAACTGGATGAGAATTGATATCTATTGACATGATATACACACTCCTGTATCCCATTTCCATGAATTAGGAAGAGGGTGGTGATACTGGGTGCCATTATTTTCATCGTCTTCATTTATATTGGATGTAACTGACTGACTTCTATTTGGTTTGCCAACAGGATAAGTTCTTCAAAAAGTTTGAGACCTTATATTTACGATTTTTAAAAAATAAAGAAAAGTTCCCAAACTTCTACAAACTGAAGTAAAAAACGGTGTCATTTATTTCCATGTGAAGGCTACTATGTTTGGGTTATTAGTAGTCTCATAAGGCTAAGCCTCCAACTTAGACTTCTCAACCCAGTCGTTGAAGTCATCCCCAGAGCTCAGCATCATATTGTAGCCTTAAGCTGGCGGCAAGTCTCCACGACATGGCAGTGAATGACGATATGGTCTGTGGCCTCCTCCACATTTCCAATGATGCATGTTTGCTGCCGTTCTGCTCTATGTCCAGTCAGGAGGCAGTTTGGGTTTGTTGTAAAATCTTATAAAAACTCCCTTATTCTGGGCAAAAACTTTTCACCAATCAACTAAAAAAAATATTTTGAGAAGTCAAAAACTCATAATTAAGTGAAGAACTCTACACAAAAATGGTGAAACAGCAACAGATAACAAAGACAACAAGAATGTAAGAAAAATGCCAAGGAATTAGCAATTAATAATATGAAAATGTAATGACTTAAAAAAAAAAAGGATTTTTAAAAATTTATCTATGCTTCTTCCACCTGCAAAACATGGTTGCAAGACAAGGCTAACAAGTAACATAATTGAAGCAAAAGTGAGTCTATTATTAGTCTTCAATTTGGAAGAGTGCTAAGGTCAACACTTCGACCAATGATTGAAACTTGAGACCCAGAGGGGTTGAACTCGACACACATCAATCTTGGCAATTAGGCCGATACCAGTCGACTCTTTCTGTTGGTGAGACAACATCCTACATATACATGTATATCTTTTCCTTTCTCCTTCACTACTCCTCATTATAGTTATCATCATCATCCCTATCTCTTTAAACATTTCACAGACACAAACCTTCCTCCTGAAGATGTGAAAAGGAGTGGAGCATGTCTCACAGGACATTTTCATGGTTGAACCTTGGCTGTTACTAGGCCATGAACCTCTGATGACAGCGTGATCTTTATGCCTGATATGGGGCAATTCACCGTTGCTGCTTTCTGCTTGAGACCCACTGTAAGAACCGGATCCCGTGGAGTTGAAACGATCCTGAAATGAGAATACACATATTCGTCATTTTAAAAATCATTTAATGTAATCATCGAACGGGAATGGAAGTGTTAACGAAATGCTATGCCATCGCCTGATATTGACATCGCTGGGACCCACAACATTTTGTCAACATAAGTGGTTGTTGACACTTCAGGTCAATCAATAAATATTTTAAAATAAAGGGGAACACACAAAAGCAACAATATAAGTAGCACGATTTTGCCGACTGAGATAGTAAGCGGCCCTTCAAAAGGCCGTTTTTGAAAAGGCTGAAAACGTAATAATGTGCTCAAGTCTGCTCTGTTGATGTGAAGCTGTCATTGATGGTTGTCTGTTTGGGTACAATGTGAAAAATCATTTCATACAACTTCTCGAACAGCTCACTCGGTAACGTCAAACAGTATGTGTTGCCTTTGGTGTACATACATTTTTGTTGCTACTTTGAATTGAATAGTCCAGGACATAGGATATCATTGAGTGAAAATTCATTCTTTTTCACAAACTTTGACGGACCCTGATAGCTTTATGAGTCAGTCAAGGACATCCATGTCATCTGTAGACTGATTATTTCCCTTGAAGTGTCAATATAATGTCAACATCAGTGGTTTTAGTTCTTTTGGTTCACTGCTAAGATGGGTAACTGCTTGCATGGTCCATTCCAAACTCATCGTTCATTAGCGCTTAAATTGCCTAAGTCTGTGGCACTGCTCTGTGACTGCCGCTCGCTTTTTGGTTTAAAACAATAAGACAAATTTCCCTTCGGACACTAACTAGTGGAATTTTATTTCTATTTTCTTTATGGACAGCATACAGTAGAACCAGCATAAGTCGACATTGCTGGGACTTTTGAAATCACGTCGACTTAAGAGAATGTCGACATAAGAGATTGCAGTAGATTTGAAGGGGAACAAGGGAAACTACAGTGTACAGTACCTTTTACTTTACTCAATACTGTAATAGGCCTGGCGAAGCTCGTGTGATGGGCTCGCGAAACACGCAACACACACTAGATCTACAGTGACGTGTTGTGGTCAGCGTCTTTTCTTTTGTTTCGCACTCTACTCTTTAGTCTACTACAATATAATATTAATATGATATGAACACTAGACATACACACGTGTTGTGGTCAGCATGTTTTCTTTGTTTCGCACTCTACTCTATAGCCTACTACAAAATATAATATTAATATGATAAGAAAGACATTAGAACCAACCACCCGATCGCCTCGCCATTCCCTCCCGTACCCACCCATCCCCTTTTGCCCCCAACCACCTGTCCGCCTCGCCATTCCTCCCGCATGCCACCTCACCCATCCCCCTTCTTCCCTTTCACCCCAATACACTCGCTCTCCTCGTCAACCCTACCCACTCCATGCTCTTGCTAGGTTGCACACTTTTTTCATTTACACTAAATCAAGTGTGTGGAATCAACTGCAGATCTAGTCATCACCTCTGGGTCCATCCTTCTTTTCAAACATGCGCATGGCTTGGCCCTGAAACTCATGATAACCATATTGGTTCGGGCTATTCATGTCGACTTAAGAGAAAAGAAGGGGGAAGAATGTCGACGTATCGGATGTCGACATAGTAATACTGTATAGAGAAAAGGTTGGGAATTTCAAATCATGTCGACTAAAGCCGAAAGTAGACTGAAGAGACGTTGACTTATCTGGGTTCTACGGCCACAAAGATAAAACGATGAGTGACAGCAGCTTGCTTACTGGTCTACATGAATCAATCACTTTTACACCAAGGCTCTTTGCAGATGACTGTTTACTTTATCGCAAAATCAAAAGCATCCACGATGCTCTTATGCTACAAAACGATCTGGATGAACTACAAAAGTGAAAAAGAAAATGGCTCATTAATTTAACCTTGATAAATGCGAAGTATTACGCACAACTAACAAGAAATGCCCAGTAACATTTAAATTTGAAATCACAACAAAGAATTGACTTGACTTGACTTAATCACTTTTCGTGTCTTGTTCATTGGAGCAGGACGCCTCAGCAATTTCGATGATCTTCCTTGTCTTTCTCCTATCTGTGCAGTTTTGGCGATGGATCTTATGTTTTGAAAGTTTTTAATGATTTGAGCTCTAGGGTGGGATCAATCTGAGAGATTTCTTTGTTGAGGAGAGTTGCAATGGTTGTTATTGCTCGTCCTCTGTGGTTGTTACCAAATTTGGTAAAGTAGAGTTGCATGGCTCTGTTGGCAGGCATGTCATTGTTTCACATCAAGATATGTCTGAAAAGACACCAACGATTTTGTGTGATGAAGATGGAAATAGGCTTTTCGTTACATTTTATTATATTTGGTGAATTGTTGGAGATCTTCACAGGGTAGTATACATTGAGCTCATGAGGACTTGTCGGAGTTGTTTCAATGGAATGTTTTTATTTTTTCATTTCTGTTTGTGTCAGGGCCCATGTTCCGCAGTTATAGGTAAGGATAGATTTTATCAGTGCTTGGTACAGTTTCAATTTTACGTTGGACTTTCATTTTGTCTTCTCGTATCCAAAGGCTTTTTGGTTTGTTGACGGCGACATTTGTAAGTTGCTTTCTTCTTTCCACATCTTCTCTGCCTCCTTGTAGGAACAGACCTTTTTTGGTTTCTTTCAAATTATTTTCTTTCCTGCTGATAGATGTCACTTGTGTTTTGTCAACATTCACTATGAGAACGAACTTATATTTCTCCACTATATCGATGTCGATGTATTCACTGCCAACAAAATCCACGTCGTCTGTGTATATTATATCATTAGAATAAAGATTCCTTCACAAAGAAGTAGACACAGTTAAATCAGCCAAGTACCTTGGAGTTCATATAAGCCAGAACTTATCTTGAAGAAAGCATGTACATGAAACAAGCAACAAGGCAAATAACATAACATCATCACTGAAAAACATATCAACACTAGTCCCAGTTAAGTCAAATCTATGTGTTGCAAAAACCAAGTGCGGCCAGTGGTAGAATACGCATACACAGTAAAGAGGAAGTGCAAGGTCATGCTGCTCACTTCGTAACAAGCGATTACCACAAACACCGTCACAAAAATTATGAAAGACCTTGAATGGCCAAACTTACAGCGAAAAGGACAACCAGCCAAAGCCACTTTCGTTTATGAGATATTTAAATATGAAATCCAAATCCCCCGAGAAAGATTAGAACATCTCCCATCAGCATCAAGAACACGAGGTCACCACCAACGATTCATTGTTCCTCGTTCCAGGATCACTGCCCACCAACAATAGTTTTTTCCATCCTCCATCTGAACATTGAATGGTCTTCCCATGATGCTGTGTTCTAAACTAAAAATACTGATAACTCTAGGGAGAGATTCAAAATGCATTATTCTAGTTACTTAACACGTAAACTCTGCGATGATACACCATAGGTGATCTGCGGATCATGGAGAAGAAGAAGAAACTGACCTGTTGATTACTGGAGGCCTCTTTCTGATGTCCGTTAATGGCGCCAGCCCCCATGAGTGTCAAAAGCATCCTGCCATGGTGAGGACATAGAGGAGTCGGTTGCCTGCAAAACGTGTGGGGCAAACAAATGGAGGATTGAGTTGGACTTGCAGCCACTGGCTTGGGCAATAACAATACATGGACTGTTACTTTCAAATCAAGTACAATCTTTCTTTTTTTTTCTTTTTTTTTTTTTTTTTTGAAGGTGCGGGGAGGGAATCAAAGATGCTTTGACCCGGGTGTGCACAAATCAGCTTTCTACAGGTCATGTAAACCATGAATGACTTTTGCAGGCTTTCAGATGAAGTGATAATATGGGTGGCCCAATAAAAACGAAAAATAAACTTTGAAAGCTCACTATATCATTGTCACTATCTAATTTGTAGAAAGTTTCATGACACTACAAAATAAATAAATTTCCTGCAATGTGTGAAAAAATGAACCTGATTGATTCAATGATTGAAAAGTTATGAGATATACAGTAGAGTAGATATATATCGGATAACCAAAATAAAAAGCAACAAACCCTCTCGAAATTTGAAAGCTCACTATATCATTGTCTCGGATTAATTTTTAAGGAGCTTTGGGACATTACAAAATCAATCAATACAATATGATGATTGAAAATTTGAGCTTGATTAATTCAAGGGTTTTAAAGTTGTATTCAGTAGATGGAGGTCAAATTGCACCATATGGAAATCAGATGTCGGGAGTCTCATTGAAAAAAAGTCTAATGACATAGGAAAAGGAGATGAAGTTGCTATCATGCTCTGCCACCGATGTTCCTCTTTAATTTAGTGAAAATGATATCATTATCATACTAGACAAAATTGTTCTGAACATTCTCCCCCAAAAGAATCTTGTCTGTTAGATCTATCACGCTTAACTTTGTCAGTCTTGACCACAATCATTCGAGTATCTGAGTTCTGATTGAAATTTAGATCTTATTTTATGTTATCATCTTTAAACGATCTAGGTCTGTGAATGACAGTATTTCTAGGTCTAGATCTAGATCTAGTTAGACTCCAGATCTATCTGTTTCTAGATCTTGACCCTCCTGCTTTGATTCTCAAGATTGTATTCAACAAAACTGACACTTGGTGGGCTTACGAATTGTTAGGGCAATCGCACACAGGAAGACATTGTCTGATACTGATATTGTCTAAACAATGGTACGCTTGAATAAATCCCAAATGTCAACCTTTCTATCTGATCAATCTTTCTGAAATTTTGCTAGTAAGTACAAAATGGGTTGTTTTATAAGACAGCCAATTTATAAGGGCCCGTCACTTCAAAAATGGCAACATTATTATCTTTTAAAGTTGGAGACTGTATTTGGGGACCACCCTATATATGGGCCAGTGCTTGAAAGTACTTATTTTGATAGGTACTTTACTAAAATCACTACAGCTTACTTATTTGTGATCTTAATGTTGCCGTTTTTATGTTTGAGTGTTCAGAATTGATCAAGTAAACTGCATGCATGAGCAAAATGAGCCACATGAGTTCCCTTGTTCTGTTGAAATCAGAAATTACTTTTCGATGTCACCATGATTTTTGCATTAAAAGTGGACACATGATTTGTACTGTCAGGAAAACTATAACAATAAGTTGTTCTTTACCTTCCCTACAACATAAAACATTTAGTGTAATTTTTTTGCTTACTGATGAAAGCAATTGCTATTTCAATGCAAACAATTTCTGTTGAGTATTTATTGACATATACCATGTGTCGGGACATATCAGACATAATTTTTGTTGTCAGAATCCCAAGGCATGAAAATTTAGATTTTTATAGCAGAGCACACAGCATCAACTGGCCAATTATTAGGCCCAGGGTAACAATAAATACACTACAATCTAATGAAACACATAATCAAATATATTGTTTCTGCCCACCCGTGCCAGTAAACAAAGATTGTAAGACCGTTGAGAAAGTTTGGCGTCAGATTGATGTCTGACAGGACGTTCCTGACATCATCCTTAAAATTGTCTTTGCACTATCAATAACTTCACCAAATTCAAGCAAATGAAGCATGTTATACCTAGGTTTCATGTGGACAATGAACTTTCTCTACGGGGATGAGAGACTTTTGTCCACCAAAGTTTTAGTTTTGTGGTCAGATTGTTAACGTCTGTGATGTCCTACATTTTTTGGTATCATTGTGACGTCCAACATAAAATTGATTATCATTTTTGTGTCGTAGGATTTGCTTTGTTTGTTTTATTTG
>JBCHJU010433784.1:0-13566 GCA_039654505.1 Plocamopherus imperialis
ATTTGGGAAATCTAAAAATCTAAAAATCCATAAACAACTGGAACCAGCTGCACCATCATACACCAAAACGAAACAACAAAACACAGAACGGAAGGAACAAGATCTAGAGGGATTACAACATACAAGACACCTGACGACTGGCGACTCGGCCACGAAACCGACGGTAGTGTCAAATACTAATATATGTAAGTAGAATTATTTATATTATACCGCTCTGGGATCTACCCATAGAGCACTGTTAGGTGCATTTGGAACCATTAATTATATATATATATATATATATATTATATATATATCATATATTTGGGGACTTTAAAGCAGTTGTTAGCAATGCATTCGAAAACGAATGCACGTAAGTCCTTGAAAATCTGTCTGCGCCTGAGAAAAAAATACCTCGAGACGGAGCTGTTTTCGTTTTTGTTTTTGTTTTTTGTTAGAGGCTTTGTTAGTTCGGGGTTGTTGTTTTTTTATTCGCCTTGAAAACGTATAATTTTCCGATCATTGGTTCTAGCCCCAGTGGTATTTGTAGTAACCCCTGAAAATGGAGGACCTATCTACAGTTTCACATGGATTTATAAGAGTCAATGTGTTTGTAATTAATGTGATGATGTCTCGTATTAGTATATGTTGCTATTGTTGATGTTGTTGTTGTTTCTCGTTCGTTCGTTTGTTTGTTTGTTTACTTGCTTCTTTGTTTATTTGTTTGTGTTTATTTTATGGATTTGGTTTGTTTGATTCCAGTGTGTGTATACATTGTTTTTGTTGTTGTTGCTATTGGTTGCTGTTTTCTTTTTGGGTTTTCTTTATTTGTTTGTTTTTGCTTTCTTTTTTGTTGTTGTTACTGTTTATTTGTTTGTTTGATTTTGTTTGTTTCGTTTTGTTTTTGTTGTTTTCTGGTGGAGGGGATGCCTTTTTTTTCTTTGTTGCGTTTTTTTTTCTTTTTTGTTCACCTGATATTCAACGGTGATTGAGGCATTAAGGACAATAATATTTAAGACACATTTTAAAATGTTGTATAAGCGAAGGGTGCGCCAACTAACATTAACGCATTCAACGGAATGATGCAAATACAACATGAAAACATGGACATAATGATAATTGTGCAAGCGACATGTACATTTACAAACGCAGACACATTCTAATTCAAGAGAAGTTTTCTTCTATCAACAAAAAACTGATACATTTACAAACGTAGACACATGCCAGTAAGCGACTAATACGTGCCATACATTTAGCCACGTAGACTCATGAAGCGACTAATACAGTTACCAATGAAGACACATGCAGGAAACTGATAAATTTACAAACTTAGACACAGGCAAACAAGCAATACATGTCGAACATTTTGCAACGTAGTGACGTGAATCGACTACTACAGTTACCAAAGTAGACACATGAATCGACTACTACAGATACCAAAGTAGACACATGAATCGACTAATACAGTTACCAACGTAGCCACATGAATCGACTAATACAGTTACCAAAGTAGACACATGAATCGACTATTACAGTTACCAACGTAGACACATGAATCGACTATTACAGTTACCAAAGTAGACACATGAATTGACTATTACAGCTACAAACGTAGGCACATGCAAGCAACGGATACAATTACAAACTTAGACACACGTAAGCAAGCCACTAATACATGTCGTAGAAACAAGTATGAGGCAAGGGGCTTGATTATAGTACAATGAAATATATCTCACACATTGGATCTAGACAATTTCAATGAGCCCCACAGAGAATAACTACAAACACAGAGAGAAAAATTTTAGATAGAAAAAATAAGAAAGAAAAATTTGCATCCACTGAGACTTGAACCCGGGACAGTGGCACCGAAAACATGTCGTAGAGTTCCCAACGGAAACACGCACAAGTTACTCATGCATTTACCAACCAACGGAGATGCGAATAACAGGCTAAAAAATTTTCCAAATACTCACATAAAGAGATTGATACATCCATCATAATAAACATTTTATGAGACTTTTATTAGACAACAGACATTATCTATAAAAAGCTGATATCAAAAGGAAAGACTTTCAAATTGAGTTTGTGTAAAGGCCCTCCTGGAAACACATTCGAAATGATGAATAAGAAGGAGAATCATTAAAGCATGGTATCTATTATTATTTTTCTCCTTGCCCTCACTTTTCCCCGTCCCCATCCACTCATTCTTTCGTGCACTCCCATCTTTCTATTTCTCCACGGATCTCTCGCACCGAAATTGCCATCCCGCCATCCCGAGTCTCTGTCTTTTCGTTCGGACACTCCTTTCAAAATCGATTCTTCATTCGATGCAATAATCCATACAAATAAGAAAAAAACAACAACGAGAAACGGAACTTAAGAGAAACCAAATCGAAACCGAAACACCAACAAAAGCTAACAAATAAACAAACAACAACAGCAACTACAGTAATAAATACCCGTCCCATAGAAGGTTTTTTTTTTCCGTATACACAACGCGAACAAACCAGAAACGCGAAAAAACTCAACGCCCCCTCCCCTCCCCCCAACGCCACCTACTCCATGAGTAAATCTGATTTCCAAAACTACATTATCATTATCTTTATCATTATTATCTTTATTCCTGTACTTTATTGTCCTTTCCTTGTCCGCCCTGATTCATTACCCTTAGCTGACAAATATCAGAATTTGAGGTCGTGCTTGGTTAATTTTCCCATTTGTACCATGGTGGGTAGGATTTTTGTGCCTGTATGTTCTTTTTATATTAAATTACTCGTATATTGTGTTTCTTTGCATTTTCTTCATCTCACCCTCCCTCAACTCACCATAAGTTCGAATAACATAATGTCTGATTTCAAAAACATAAATTCATGTCCAAAAAAAAAAAAAAAACAACCAAAAAACACACACAAAAAACACACATTTTTTTTTCAATTTCGCGTCATTTGCATCTGCAATGTGCAAAACCCAAGCTATCGGTAATGCGTTGAGTAAACAAAATAATGCTCTTGTGTGTTTGTGTGTGTGTCCGTGTATATGTGTGTGTGTGTGTGTGTGTCCTTTGAGCAGCGATGTTAAAGCAAGGAAGATAATTGTTGTTAAAATGCACAGCAAAATTGAGCAGAGAACAAGCAACCAAAACAACAACGACCTCAATATAAAATATAATTAGTCTCTCAGTGAAAGAATCAACTTCCTGATATTGCGAGTGCAATTTATACGCGTGAAGCAACGTTTCTCTCATGATTATTTGTTGTTTTTTCTGTTTTCTTCTTCAGATTGCACATCCCGCATTGTACAGAGGCCCATCGACTTCGAAAGAATAAGACGTCTTCGATATCTCATCCACGTCGTTTTCAACACAGGTCACGTTTACTTTCACCCTGGACCAATGACTTACTGAATACTTCTGTTGTATAAAAAACAACAAACAAACAAAAAAACAACAAACAAAAAAACAACGTATTACATCAATTTCTAAAAATAACCAACCAATCGTCATTTGGGGGTTGTGGAAATCAAAGAAGTCAGGATCTGAGTGTTAGCTTTCTCTATATGTGTGTCTGTGAATATTCTTCCGGGACGGCCGTGGAAAAAGGCTGAATAACTCAGATAGATCTGAACCGTCAACCAACCAATTCTATCCTGGACCCACATGCCAATTCTTCAAATAAGCTGGACTTGTAGTGTTCACAGTAAAACTATGTTCCAACACTGGATAAGCAAAGGCCTTGGGTGAACGTGAATCTTGTTTATTTCATGTGGTAATTGCATCGTTAATCAAAACAACAAAATTCACAATACAACAACAATATAGTATTAATTATAATATAATAATAATATAATAATAATAATAATATTAATAATAATAATAATAATAATAATAATAATAATAATAATAACAGCAACAACAACAACAATACAGCATCAACAACATTACTATTATCAATATTTATAAGAACAATGCTTGAAAGTTATTGAAATTCTCGTAGTTAAGCCAAGTATTTATGCAAGGCAACAGATACAATATTATGATATTAGACACCCTCTCGCCCAAGCAAAAATACAAATTAATGCCAGTTGTTTCACCGTTATTTTTTTCCTTCAACAATCTCACAAGTTCATAAATTAGACAAAATCTGCATTGCCACCCACCAATACACACACACAGACACACACACACACACACACACACACATACGAAATACGCAAATATTCTCTTCTGCTCCATCACTGCTTTCGAAGGAGCATGGATATCTAGGCATACGCTCGTCAATGATCAACTTCCGTGTACTCACACACAGGCACCACTTTCATTTATCAGTGAACGGGAATCCCTCGCCTCGACTCAAGGCGATATAACTCGTCTCCGTTCTCGACAGCAGTCCCTTGCCACCGACTAAACGAAAATTCCTCAACCTCCAACCATCTTCAATAACGATATAAAATCAAATAGTCGGATATCCTCTATCAACCCCCGCCCTTCCCCGATAAGTGGAAATACTCGCCCCATCGTCGACCGAACCTCCCTTCCTCTCTCCTCGACGGAAGTCCTTCGACCCATCTAAACTGGAAATCCCTTCCCCCAATTAATCCCCCCTCCACTCACCCACCCATCCATTCATCTCAACGGGGGTCCCTTGACCCCAGGCTTCGACATTCCAACGGATTCCACCGAAGACCAACGAGCACGACCGAACTGTCAGTCTGGCAACAACTCCGTTCATTGTTCTGTTTGGAAAGGCGGGCATCGATTTTTTTTGCAACGCGCCCTGACTCCGTCCGAGGCAGTGCTGCCGCTGTCGTCATCAGTGAATGGACAAAACCACGTGACCACCTCCATTCACCGGCTGGCCTTCCCAGAATGCACCGGGGCGGACGATTAATTGGCTCCCTACGCTAGTCCAAGTATTGCCAGATCCCGCTGTTGTCTCATCTTCGCCGGACCTGATAATGCGCCGTTCTTCCCTTCATTATCACGGGCGCACCTCTGACATCGATTTTTTTACGTCGCATTGACCAGACCAACCTTTTGACGTAACAAAACATACATACACACACACACACATTCACCGACAGGCTCTAATTATTAGTCACATTATTTCGCCGATACAGTTATATTTATTGACCGATATTGGTGTTAGATATCTTTTAATGATATTTATCATAGTCAGGCTTATTATTGTAAAAGTGTTTAATATCTGACATTGCTTGAGACAAATCGATAGATTAATTCGCGCTCGTGTCTTGCAAAATCACTTGGTGTAGAATAATCGATTCCTAAGAATACTCGTCCGCCTTTTTCCATTCACAAGTGAGAATCGCTGACAACTTTCATTCATGAAATGAACTTTACTATCACCGGGATTACTTCAGTTGAACGACAACCATCCCATCTCATATCACTCTTGCACTCTACGTATCTCGGTGCGAACCAGTTCGTCTCCACATAAAAAGAGCGAACAATAAGTGTACAGACACACATACGTATTAAACCTATTCACGGTTATAATATATCATAACTTTAAACGTATATTCCTGGATATAGAAAAGAATTCATTTTATGATATTATATATCAATGGATACTTCGATTTCTGGAGGAAAAAAAATCGGAGAAAATCGGGAGTTTTCATCCACCATTGGTTGTTGAAAAGGGACGTAACTCATGGAAAGCTGTTCAGTGCTATCCACAAAAACAACGACGGCAACGACGACGACGACGACGGCAACTGTTCAAAGGCAGCCTCAATGATTAGCTCCATCCCAAGCGAAATAACCAAAAGACTTTAAAACAACAAGGGCGAACAACTCGGCCAACCGGAATAGAAGCCGTTGCATTGTGCAGAACACTGCTCTGAGGTTAAGCCGACGGTGCCGTCCTCTAAAAATAGACGACGTCTGCCTGCCTGCGACCAGGGACCGACCACCAGTGGACCAGCCTGCCATTCTACCTGTCATGTTGTCCTCGAGACAACACCAACAGAGGGCCTTGACCTTGTTCTCACAAAGGCTCTTTACTTATTGATTGACGAGGAAGGCTGGGATTTCTGGGATAATTTTTTTTCCACGGATTTCTAATTCTAATCTCATTCCTGAACTTTCAAACCCCACCACGCGAATATTGAATACGGTATTGTTCTGTATGACAGACGCTTTTCTTTTTTTTTTTTTTAACATCTCAGGCGCTGAAATCCGTTGGGTGATAGCGTCTACAGCATTTTACTTATCAGATTGATTCTTCGTTTCGTTTTATTTATTTAATGTTTTTGGTTCATCGGCTGGCACCTAACAATTGTTGGTATTTCCCAGCAGCTGTTTGCCACATCGGAATTCATACGGTGAGTGCTTTATAAAGGAGGAAGATTTACAATACTACATTAAAAGCAACGAAAAAAAATCGAACCAAGACAACAACAAAAAACAAAACAAAGGAAAGCACACACATCGGAAAACTGAAAAAAACTGGTTTATTGGGAAATCTTTCCAAGTAGTATGTGAGACAGAATTTTCAGTGCAATTTAAAATCACAGACGGTATCAATTAATCAATGTCCATATTTCTAGCGGATTGTTCACTTTCAAAATATCTCTTGTGGATAGTATTTCGAAGAGATAAATTTCGTTCTGTGATTGGATCATTTTTTCACATACCGCTATACTGGAGCATCATTTGAATAGCTATAACATAACCAGAGTCTATTCCTCCTCCTTTGTTATTCGCCATAGGTTCAATAAGTTCCGGAACAAATAAATAAGCAGCGTTATTGGGATCTATTTAGAATTGCATAAGACTGACGTAAATGATACCAATTATTTTTTTCAAAAAGCATCTCGTTGTGTTGTGAAGATTGTAAGATGTCATTTCGAAAAAACTGATTAATTTTGGATAGTCCAGTTTTCTGTGTTTTCCTCCACTTGAAACGCAGTATGAAGTACAAATAAGAAAAAAGCAATGAAAGGTATATAACGTGTGTATTGTTGGAATAAAACCATGGCTTGAGAGGAATCGCTGTTGGGCTTATTAAAGGTTCGTAAGGCAAAGGCAAGTCATGACGTTAAGTTTTTGAACTGTTCCAAAGCCGGGAACAGACACGTTCTTTGCGTGTCCTCCTGTCATTTCCGGAAACACGCTTAGATAATGCTCAAGGACATTACCGGACACTTCTAATTGGCCTTCAGTGAAATTTGGCCTGTCACGTGACCTGTTCTAGTCAGGAAAGGGGGAAATTAACCCACACACAACGTCGCAAGACGTCAGCTCCAAAAAAAAAAAAAAAAAAAAAGACGAAACTTAAACTTGTTTCTCGTCCTGATTTCAAACTAATCTTCTTGGTGTTCCCTTTGGTGTGTCTTTTTCACCAATTCAGTACAACGATGAGAAGCACTCTAAATGCGCCATCATTTCATTGACGAAATGAACGGTATGCCAGTATTCGTTTATCAATGATATTGAAAATTCGCCAAGTCGTATCTTGATTATTTAAAAAATTCCCAATCACATTTTTAGAATTTATTCACAGTTTAAGTCTTTGTGAATAGGTCATCGTAACCCGTATTGACATTTTTTTGGAAGTTACCAAAAGCCATTCTGATCAAACCACCATTATGATAAAGTTTTATCAGCCGCTGGTAAGAATCTGAGTTTCAGTCAAAGTTACTCCTCAATATTAACAAGAATTCTATTGATTTCTTGACTATGTGCTCAAAGCGTAACTATTCTCACAGATAAAAACACTTTTCATCATATTTCTTCATACAAGGCATTTTAACGTGACTTCTTTTTGGTTTGCACAATAATTCAATGTTCATCTGTGAGGTGGCGTGTTTCATTATTCTGGATTAGCAGTTTACTATTTTCATATTTCGAATATTTTTCTCTGCAGCAGGTTTAGATATTTTCACTAATTCCTTTACTAAGCCTTAAAAGGCCAACGATTCTACGATTCATGCTGTATTACACCATGTATTCAACGAATCAGATTTGGATAAAATAAGATTAAAATTCTTAAGCAGAGGCAACGTTTCCAAAAGGTACACACAGATAAAACACTAACAATCACCATGGCTCAGACCACGCAAGCCGAGCTGGAGAGCCAATCGTCCGCTTCCTCCTCGTCATTTTCGTCGTCATCGTCATCGTCGTCATCGCCCAACCCCACCTTTTTCCAGATTTGGCTGGCCACCCTTCCCATGCTGACTATCACGGTGGTGGCCATAGCCGCCAACGGCACAGTGCTGACCATGTTCGCCAGTCGCCAGGGCCTCCGGAGGTGTAAGAACGTCTACATCGCCAGCCTGGCCATTGCGGACTTCCTGGTCAGCCTCTGCATGCCCATCAAACTTTCCCTGGACCTCCACCAGGGCTGGGTGGACGGCTGGCCGTGCCGCGTCTACCAGATCGTCCGGCAGTCGGCAATGTACATTTCCTTTCTCAGCATCTTTCTCATCACCCTGGACAAGTGGCGGGCCATGCATTACCCGATATCCTACAGGAACAAATCCACCAAGCGGCTCGCGATCACCGCCGTCGTGGTCATCTGGATTTTAGGCTTCCTCGTCTATAGCCTGCCTCTTGTCTGGTGGCCCAACGTGGCGATAAGTTCACCGCAGAAGTTCACCAAATTAAAATCGTCGCCAGTCGTGCGTACCAACGATCTTGGAAACGTCGACCCGACGTCTTCTGCAGAAGACGCAGTAGTAGGCCCTCGTATTTTTTCAGACCCCAATACTTACAATGATAATAATAATAATAATAATAATGATAAAAACAATAATAATGAAAATAGCAATAATAACATATTTATACCACACGATTTTTGTCCTGAAGGATACCACCTTAAGTTCAATCTGTCCGTCTTGTCAACAACGTTCTTCTATATCATTCCTATTTTGTGCATGCTCGTCTTCGATATCAGTCTTTACCTTAAAATAAAATGGCGCAAGAGCGTGGAAGTTCAGCGATCGACCAGCGTCACGGATACTTACTTCATGACGCTGAAGAAGCCAGCTCTGGACATGGACAGCTGCGTGACCGGAGCAGACGACCCGGCCAAAGAATCTTTGCTCAAGACACCGGACAGCAAGCCGGTCAACAAACACCTGGTGGCCGTGGCGGCCAGGGGCGAGCGTCGGCACAGCTCTCTTCCTGCCATCTCGCCCATCATCAAAGGCCGAACGTCCAGCGGAAGGAGGGTCTCCATGCCGGAAGGCAACGCGGCCGGCGGGTGTCGTTACGTCGGCCGGAAGTGGTCGGGCTGCACCACCGCCATGAGCGGAAACACGTCGCCCAACCCCATGGCGAATCTGGGGCCCCGGATTCACGAGGACATGGTCCACGACATTCTAGTCAAACAAGACAAAAAAATCGCGCGGTGTCTGTGTTTCCTGCTGGCGCTGATGATCGTGTGCTGGCTGCCACATACTGTGGTCAGCTCCGTCAACGCCAACTGTTGGTGCGTCGACACGGTGACGCTTACTGCCACCTCGTGGTTAAACCTCCTAAGCCACGCGCTCAACCCCGTTTTGTACGTGTTGATGAATGCTCAGTTCAAAAATGTGCTGAAACAGTGGTTACTTATAGAACGTGTGCACGTTTTCAAGATGAGGGATACTCTGATTCTCAAACACTTGCAGCGCAAAGTCGTCCAGGAAGATGACGAAAGCAATAGCAAGGACAAAAGCCCCAACCCCAGCGCTAAAAGCGAACATTTTCATCTACCCACGATAGATAAGGCGGAAAATAGTTCTGTATGAAAGATGAAAACTCCTGTAATGTTTGAAAGTTATTTTCAGCGTTATATACCCAGAATGTTGCTTTCTGCGCAAGGTTACTTTGACATCAAACAAGAGTGCGTGTATGTGTGTGTGAGGGTGAGTGGGTGTGTTTGTATGTGCGTGTGTGTATGTGTTTGTGTAATCTGCTTTATATGTTCAATTTGTCATGGGCATTTCTGTGAATACCTGTTGTGCCAATTCTTTCTTTTCACAATTTCTGTTAGAAGCACTGAGGATTTCAAAAAGTGTCAGGGTTTTAAAAATACACCAATGGCCAAATTTCATTCTGTGACTTCATATTTCCAGATGTCATCATTGTATGTATGAAGAGTCATCCTGTAAATGTCTAACAGTTGCTAAGTGAAAACGTAAGAAGAGATATCATTATAAAATCCTAACACTTTCTCCAAATCAGTGTATACATAAGGCACATTGATTTTTTTTTCATTGAAAAGCTGTATGCTTTTGTCATCTTCAGTATTTATTTTTTTTTGGACATACGCATTTTACTTTTACTTTTTTTTTCTTTTCTTTTTTCTTCGTCTTCTTTTTTTTTTTGTGTTTTTTTAGTACGCCGAATGGTAAAGACCAAAACTTTCCCGTTCCTCCCTTAACAAATCCATTTACGCATATACTTGTTATTTTTACATATTATGTTACATATTACATGAGCCCCTCTTCTTTATGATTGATTGTTTCTTGATACAATAATGTCTATAATGGATGGGGTAATCGTTTTACTTGCTTTGCCTAAATCATGAATGCCATGGTTGAGAACATCTCTCTTTGCCTCTAATTGCGACGGCGCAGTTTGTTTAACCTTTCAACCCATACGCCTACCCTTGTTGTATTTTTGTTTGTTTAGTTGTTGTTGTTTTTTGTTTTTTTTTGTTTTTGTTTTTTTGTTGATATTCTTGTTGTTTTTACTGTTGTTGTTACTGTTCTTGTTGTTGCTTACGTTGTTGTTCTTGTGACATTATAAAGCAATAACTTAGGCAATGCATTTCTCATTATTCAACGATTACTTTTATTATCGTAACCTACCAAGCATTTATTGTACCCTTACTTTTAAATTTGATAGAATTGAATGAATTATTTGTTTCAATCTTTACGTCGTCTACTTGACTGATTTAAATAATCAATTTAATTAATACAATAATATGATGCGATATACGTTATACAAAATGGGTGGAGGAATATTGCATTGATAATCAAGAATTATCAGACAGATGTTTCAAAAAGGAATAAGGACACTAAGAGACTTCAAAACTCAACACAATCTTGTGCTGAATATTGCTTGTAAGAAGAGCGCAATGTCCAGTTAATAATATTGAGCAAATAATAATCTTATTATTCGTTTTGCATTGATTTTATGGCGGAAGAAAAGAACTTTGACCTTTGAATGATAAAGTATGCTTGCATGATAGTTTTTGTCATGGACTGTTTCATTCTTTTAAATCGACAATAGCATGATGTGTTGCTGCGAGCTTGGCATAGAAGAAGGCACAGTACTGTTTACCCTTAAAGAATTGCTGGCATTATTGATAACAAAGCGTATCACGATAAACTTTAATATTGGTTGTTGTTGTTTTTTTTTGTTTGTTTTTTTTTGTATTTGAAAAAATTAAAAAAAATGTTGCCTCCTGAAGAAAAGGTAATCTAAGAAGTGTGGTTCATTATCTTATTCTTATCATCAAAACGTACAATAATAAACAAAATATGAAAGCTTTAAGTGAAATAATATCTCAATTGTTAGAACATCTGAATCTTTTTGGCCTCGGATGACAATATTTACTGACTAGTAGAAGAAACAAATTTGTATTCAACACGTCTTCTATGTTGGTAAAATGCGATAGGTTTTTGTAGCGAAATTACCCCGCTGCGGTTGCTTGCAGGTGACTAGTCAAAGGAAACACAAAAAAATGACGTTGCTTCCGATCATAAGTGTGTCTCACAAGTTATCCACCCTTCATTCCTTTGCAGTATAGGTCCACATAGGTCGCTGTACAATTATAATAGGTGGACAATGTCATATAATATCTTAGGGCATCTATACTCTATTTCCCTTGCATACGTCAGGTCATGCGTATGGATTGATAGAAACAAGTATGAGGCAAGGAGCTTAATCACAGTGGAATAGATCTGACACAATTAGACCTAGATGGACAATTTCAATAGGCCCCATAGACAATTGATTTCAATGTAAAGAGTGAGGAATTCATGATAGAAAAATAAGAAAGAAAATGTGTCGATAGATTGAGACTTGGGCCCGGGACGATTTGATTAAATTTGTCCTTGGATTTTATCATTTTCCTTTTTTGTTGCTTGTTTGTTTCAGATATAGCCCAGTGAATCCTCGTTGGATGATCTCAGGGCTTTCTATTTGGAAACATTGGTTCTCATAGGGAGAACTCAGAAGGGCAAAGAGGAGGAGAGAAGTTCTGGGATGATAGAAGCAGTAATGAAAAAAGGGCTTTTACGACATGCTTAACTTGCTTACCAAGAAGGGAAGGAGGGGGGCGCTGCGGTAGCAAAAGAAACCTGCAATAGGCCTATTCTCTCCTCTCTTCTGTTGGAGAAGCCTCCGGAACGCCCACACGGATAGCCATTTATATTCATGTTTCCCTAATACATTCAGACCGTGGAATAAACTCTCTACCAATGTACAGTACAGTAAAGATGCAGAAGATTTCAAGCAGAATCTTAAATGTACAATACTAACATCTAAATACAAGAATAATAAACTGACAAGAATACTCAGCTACCTGAGTTTGTCAGCAATTATGAGGACTAAAACTTGATCAGGACAATGTATGATATCCAGCGAGAGTCGAGACTTTTTAAACTTTTCTTCCTCTCTACCTGGTCAGGTATGTTCCTTTACCACATATTATGATACTACTAGCACTGCTAAGTACATTTATTTGGATAATGTTTCTCACATTAAACACATCAATAAACCGGACTGATACCACACTACGATTCCTTACAGATGGGGCCAGTAGTTTTACATCTACGTGCAAACAGATGAAGGAGTCACCCATCACTTTTACATTAACGCATACAAAGATACAACCTTCAATATAGGCTAAACTTCACTTTGTGGTATAAATTGTATTAGTAATTGATTCACAAGGTATCAAAGTCTACATTAATTTGCCTTTTAGACCAATCACTGTTGACTATACCGACGCATAGGGGCGTTGTTATTTTAATCTCATTGTTCCAAAGTCTAAAAAAATAAAAAATAAAAAAAAACAAAGAAAAACTTGATGATGATGATTTTGGTGTAGCAATAATAAAGGTTACAATAAATATAATAACAATGATGATAACAATGGTAATAATAATGATGATAATACTAATCAGGGTGATGATGATGATGATTGTGATGAGAATAACAATAATGATAATGATGATGATGATAATAACAATAATAATAATAATAATAATAATAATAATAATAATAATAATAAAAATAATAATAATAACAATGATAATAATGAAAGTAATAATAATAATCATGGTGATAATTATAATTATAATAATAATAGTAATAACAATAAGAATGATAATATAGCAATAATAATAATAATAATAATAATAATAATAATAATAATAATAATAATAAGATATGTTCATTCATTTGCTTTTACACTAAGACGATACAATATTATTTTGTATAGTCTGGTGGCCTCTAGCTCTAAATAGCTTGTTTCGAGCTGGGTATGAAATTTTGTTATCGAGCTTTAGGAAAAAAAAAAAGACTCCACTGAAAATTTTCCTTTTAGCACCCTTTAAATTAAGGCTGGT
>JBCHJU010433895.1:0-13562 GCA_039654505.1 Plocamopherus imperialis
TACAGATCTTCTCCAGGTCTCCATTGGTCTCCCACGTTTTCTAGTTCCCTGTGGTGTCCATCGAAGTGCAACTTTTGTAATATTGGGTAGTATGAATTATATTGTATATTCCGTTTCACGCAAAAATATCATCGTTGTTCGGCTCTAACATTTCAATCCTTTAATGCTGCTTTTTGACATTTTGGATTATTGCCAACTTTAATTTGTCTTAACTTGTAATATTTTTTCACACCTAATCCGTTTGTCATTATGACTGTTTACCCGTATAAATTTGGGCAATTTTAGGTTTTTCTGCTGAGCGCGTTAATTTGAAGTTTTACAGTAAAGTTTTATTTAGTCTGGGCACAGATTAGAAAAGTACTAGTCTGTGGTAGGTTTTGTTTCTGTTGTGAGTTGGAAATCAGCCTCAAGTCCATCGTTTACTTCACCGCTGTACCGTAAAACTCTAATTTTCACAGAGGGCGATTTTAGTTTTTATATGGAGTAAATAAGAAACTTACTTAATCAACTCACACATGGGACTCAAATTACCAACTTAATTAAGACAAATTAGTCCCAAGCACCGTGGGAAATTTCAGAAACATTCATCGAACACTTTAAAAGTTACAGCCAAAAAGCGTTGATATTTTTGCGTGAAACGAACTATAGTCAAAGATAGAATTGTTGTGGCCAAGACTGGGCGTATTCTTACCCAATAGTTGAATGGTTCTCATGCCAATGTATCGGGGATTGGTACGGAATGGGTCCAAACTATCAAAGCTTTTTGGCTGTAACTTTTAAAGTATTCGATGAATAATATACGGTACATCTAGGTATCCATGGAACATAGACACAATGGTACATCTAGGTATACATAGAACATAGACACAATGGTACATCCAGGTATCCATTGAATATAGACACAATGGTACATCTAGGTATACATGGAACATAGACACAATGGTACATCTAGGTATCCATGGAACATAGACACAATGGTACATCCAGGTATCCATTGAATATAGAGACAGATGTACATCTAGGTATCCATGGAACATAGACACAAGGGTACATCTAGGTATCCATGGAACATAGACACAATGGTACATCTAGGTATCCGTGAAGGTCAAGACAATCTCTCACTGCTTCAGCCTCGTGCAGAAACGATGGGCGGCATGCCTCCACATTTGCAATGGAAACATACTAGTCCCCAGTTCAGGCATTTGACCACACATTCATTTCCACAATTGATATTGCAATAAAATTCAATTCAATTCCATTCAATCCATTGAATATAATTCAATTTAATACTTCCAGCATCCTTATTTTGCGTACTTGAGTTAATCAGATTCCCATGGCACCGCAAGACATCCATCTCTTTCACATTTCAAATTTAAATTAATAAATCATAATTAAATAAAAAATAAATAATAATTATACGATAAGAGAAACAAAAACCGAAACAAAACAAAAAAAAAAAAAACCAAATTCCCATGGTAACAGAAAATAGAATTAATGCTCGAAACTTCGTTAGAAAGTTCAACGTGCAATGCCTTGCACCCGACGTGGGCGTATGAGTCAGGCACACACACACAACGCACAAAACGTTTTTTGAAGGGATGGAACTCTTCATGTTATGAGACATTTTGAGGGGACACTTTATGTGATGAGACATTTTACAGGGACACTTTATGTAACGAGATATTTTACCGGGACACTTTATGTAACGGGACATTTAACGGGGACACTTTATGTAACGAGACATTTTGCGGGGACACTTTATGTAATGAGACATTTTACGGGGACACTATGTGATGAGACATTTTACAGGACAAATTATGTAATGAGACATTTTACGGGGACACATTTTGTAACGGCTATTTTAGGGGGACACTATGTGATGAGACATTTTACGGGGACACATTATGTAACGAGACATTTTACGGGGACACTTTATGTAATGAGACATTTTACGGGGACACTTTATGTAACGAGACATTTTACGGGGTCACTATATAATGAGACATTTTACGGGGACACTTCATGTAACGAGACATTTACCTAGGGACGAATGAAACTATATTAAGCTACGAGGGCAATTGGGATGGACTATGACACATAAATAAATGATGGATATCAGTAAGGCATGACATGGGATTTTGCATTTCACAACGGCCAAAGCGACATTTTATGAGAGCAATAAATGAAGGAAGACATTTTTGTACGGAAGCGTATAATGTAATGAGAAATAACATGACTACACAAAAGTGAAATAACGCCATGAGAAATGTGCTTAAAACTTGACAATGACATTACAATCTCGTATAGTGAAGGCACAATAGTATTTAATGAGACATTCTATCTGACTACAATGATCATGGGGGAAAGGGGGGGGGGGGGCTCATTTTACTTTTACTTTTGTCCATGGATTTTATTTTATTGTCACTCATGGTGGTATGGTGGGGTTTGCCTTTTTCTCTCTATTTTTTCTGATTGATTTGCTTTTTGTTTGTTAGTTTGTTTTGTAGCTTCTGTGTGTGTATGTCTAGTGTGTAGCCAATTTGGTCGTGTTTGAAGGCTTTGTCCACAAAAGACCAGTTCCAAATGACAGACAAGTTTTCTTACTATTTCCTTTGGTGGGGAAAGGGGGGGGGCAGGGGAGGTAACTCGGGCTTAAGAGGGGACAAAATGGCGGTTGGGTAACTTCAAGTTACTTCCCCTTTACAGGTTTCCTGTTGGTCTCACCCCCCCCCCCCACCCCCTTCTCCCTTATTCGTTCCACCAGATCTTGGCAGCGTCTAGGAACGTTTCAGGGGGTTGGTCTTTGTACGGGGGTTGGAGGTTGTCATCGGGTGGAGGTTGGCTGCGTGTTTGTGTGTGTGACTGGGTGTGTCTGTTTGTGTGTGTGTATGTGGGGGAAGGGGGAGGGTGGAAAGGGGGGGGGGGGTAAAGAAGAAGTTGGGATTGGAAGTTCCTTTTGATTGGTACAAATAACAGTAGCTGTGTTCTCATTACATAGTGTGTGGGTTCAGGGTTGGCTGCTTAATTCTATCAACTATTAGATCAACCCTAGTATCAACCAGTGTATCAACCATTATATCAACCCTAGTATCAACCATTATATCAACCCTAGTATCAACCGTTGTATCAACCCTAGAATCAACCAAGTATCAACCATTGTATCAATTCAATATCAACCATTGTATCAACCCATTTATCAGCCTTAGTATGAACGGTTATATCAACCCTTCTTTTAACCATTAACCATTATATCAACCCTTGTATCAACCCCTGTATCAACCTTGTATCAGCTGTTGTATCAACCCATCTATTAACCATTATATCAACCCAAGTATCGACCCTTGAATCAACCGTTGTATCAACCCAAGTATCAACCGTTATATCAACCGCAGTATCAACCCCTGTATCAACCCTTACATCAACACATGTATCAACCCTTGTATCAACATTTGTATCAACCCAGTATCAACCCTTGTATCAACCCATGTATCATCCCCTGTATCAACCCATGTATCAACCCTGTATCAACCCATGTATCAACACTTGCACCAACCCTAGTATCAACCCCTGTATCAACCCATGTATCAACACTTGCATCAACCCCTGTATCAACCCATGTATCATCCCCTGTATCAACCCCTGTATCAACCCCTGTATCAACCCCTGTATCAACCCATGTATCAACACTTGCATCAACCCCTGTATCAACCCTAGTACCAATTATTAAAGTACCAAACAGTGAGTTGAAACCAGGTTTTTGTGGAAAGGGCGTTCTCGTGTGACGCATTCTCGTGTTCAAAGACATGAAGAGGTCATTATTGTCCCATCACCATGTAAAGTTTTGCCCTAAATGTATAGAAAGAAATGGTTATACAAGCTTTTTTATTTGAAAGGCGCTAAAACCCAACAAATGATACAAGTGTCCCCTATACATGTGGTTTTCAACATTGCTAACTGCCACAATGACTTATCACGAGAAACGGGTCACATAGCCTACACGGAATCGTTTGAAGAATGGAGAGCAGAGATCAAGGGAAGTGACCTCCGAAAAGATTTATTATTCTAAAATCATGAGTTCAGGCCCTTGGTTTTGCCGTTGGAGTGACGTTTGGCACTTTGAACAGTCTCCTGAGCACAAAGACCTGGAAAGGAAGGAAGGAAGGAACATAGATACAGACGTGTTGCAATTCAAAGGACGGGGGAGTCTATCTGGAAATCAAAGACAACGAAAAGGAGGCAAAAGTAAGGCAATGCAAATTGAGTACAATCCAGGAACCATCTCGTCACCCCTAGGACTAGATAGACATGAGCTAGAAGATTGACTAATGATTTTATCACTACACTATTTAACTGGCACAAATTTAAAATTACTTCCTTCAAATTATATTGAAGTATAGTGTGATACATAATTC
Organism: Plocamopherus imperialis; assembly: GCA_039654505.1. NCBI lineage: Eukaryota > Metazoa > Mollusca > Gastropoda > Nudibranchia > Polyceridae > Plocamopherus > Plocamopherus imperialis. The sequence goes on from JBCHJU010433895.1 coordinate 4,413, forward strand.
AAAGAAACGTAAATAATGAAGAATTCGTTCCAAATCCTTTTACCCAATGGTAGCAATGCAGCCATTATATTCCTGTTACAAAGGGAGGTCATCACTGGTAATTTGCTAACCATGCCAGGAATTTCTTCCTGTCCGAAACGCAATAAAAAATTCGAACCCGAAATGAAAGAACATGAATCACTCAATCATCTTTGATTTTGGTTACAAAATGAATCCGAGGAAAAAAACCCAACAACAAACAAAACAAGCAAACAAACAAAAAAGAAAGAACGATAATACAAGACAAAAGAAGAGGGGAAAAAAAAAAGAAAAGAAACGAAAATCATGTAAGATCTGTTTTAAAGCTCAAAATTAAAAACATTTGCTTGGATTTTTGTTGTTGTATTGTTGTGCCATTTGTTTTTGGGTTGTTTTTTATTTTATTCGTTTTCTTGTTTTGGTTCGGGTTTTTTGTTTTGTTTTGTGGGGTTTTTTGTTTTGTTTTTTTGTTTTTCTGTTTTTGTCTTTTCAATCCATCTTCAGAGAATCGGACATGCCGGATTCTGAGAGATCTCTGCCGAAGTACAGATGCAGAATGAAAAATCTACGGCCATTGTTTACCTTCTATCACGGTCATATCTTCTTGGTTCAATATTCAATTAAGATTATAATACCTCCAATGGTTGGCGATATCAATCTGATATTACCAAGTGATACCTTATGTGTACCTGTGTGACGTCATGACACCTTACCTGTACTAGGGAGGCCTCAACGATGAGACCACACTGGGTGTTTCCTTATGTTTACCTGTGTGACGTCATGACACCTTACCTGTACTAGGGAGGCCCCAACGATGAGACCACACTGGGCGTCACCTTATGTTTACCTGTGTGACGTCATGACACCTTACCTGTACTAGGGAGGCCCCAACGATGAGACCACACTGGACCAAAGAGTAGGCCAAGACGTAGTAGTTGTTTCCGCTGACCACGTACCAATCCTTGATGACGTTAAACCTGGACAGGACAGACAGACAGTTCGGTGGAGTGGCAACACAGCATAATTAATAAAAACAACTACAAAACAGAAGCAGACAAAAGTCAGCCAAATCCACCCCCCCCCCCCCGCCCTGCCCCGGCTCCCAGGATCCCCGCCAAACAAAAAGAGAGACAGAAACCCAAAATATTTTACAACTAAACAAAACAAAAACCCCCTCCCGCACTCCCACTCTCCCAACCCCTCTCCTTGAAAAATAAAACAACTGCAACATAACCTTATAACAAATCTGGATGTCGCTGTTTATGTGACGCCACACACTTGTCATAGTTTACGTGACGTCATACACTTGTCGCTGTTTATGTGACGTCATACACTTGTCGCTGTTTATGTGACGTCACACACTTGTCGCTGTTTATATAACGTCACACACTTCAGAAAGTGAGTACTATTTTACGAGAATAATTTAATTTTGACGTGTGATAGAAATGCAAATATTTCGTGGAACAAAAACAAAAGTTGAAGTGCTGATCGAAGAGCATCTGTGGAAAAAATCATCCTCAAAGGCAATAGCGTTGAGCCACTGAAAAATGAAACAAAAATCAGCAAGTGGGATTAATGGTGGACTACGGCCCAAGCCTCAGCTAGAAAACAACCGTTGTACATTGCGCTCAACAATAACCACTGTCGGAAAAAAGTCAGGATAAGAAGGGAAAAGACCTACATAGATATTCCTTTCAAAATGCGTCGTCACGCTTTATGGATATCCTCCTAAACATTAAACCCCAAACAATGATATCCAGCAAATCCCTTTACGGAAACGCCAGCGGAAATTGGCTGTTATTAACGATTCTGGAGGCAAACAAGGATGGAGGACCCACAGTTATTAACGATTCTGGAGGCAACGAAGGATGGAGGACCCAATGTTATTAACGATTCTGGAGGCAACGAAGGATGGAGGACCCAATGTTATTAACGATTCTGGAGGCAAACAAGGATTGGGGCCCCACTGTTATTAACGATTCTGGAGGCAAACAAGGATTGGGGCCCCACTGTTATTAACGATTCTGGAGGCAAACAAGGATGGGGGACCTACTGTTATTAACGATTCTGGAGGCAAATTTGATGATATCAGCTGGCAGTGACGTTTTGGTGCTAAGTGTACCTGGGTGTGCAAATCTATTGACCCTTTCTCTATCACAGGCTGATATACAATCCCCATTGGCACTATGTACGTCCTTGCGAATGTAAACAAAACGAAGTTTAATAAAGCCTCCACTATAAAGACAATACAAAACAGTAAATTTTCGGTTATTTACCCTTCTTCAGACAACACAGAACAATTACAACACAATAAAACAAAATAAATAGACTAGAATATTATTCTTTGTTGTCTGAAGAAGGGTATATACCCGAAAATTCAGTTTTGTATTGTCTTTTAAGTGGAGGCTTTATTAAACTTCATTTTGTTTACGTTCATATTGAGCTCTCCACTGTGGCTTTTCATTTTTATTACGATATTAATCGGGGGTTGGGAAAGAATGAGTGAACTCCCCCTCACCCTCTCTAACGTGCAGGCACACATAAACACATGCGCCGCATACAGACCTTCCACTTTCAGACATTGTGAGCTATCTTGAGGTATGGAGGATGAGGATAGGCTTTATGGATTTAAAATCTCGTTGATCCTTTTTTCTTTCTTTTTTTTTTTTGTTTTTTGGGGGGGGTGTCGTTGTGTTTTTGGTTTCATTTTGCTTTGCAGTAGTTTTTGTTTGCTTTGTTTTGTTTGTTGTTTTTGTTTTTTGTGAGTTTTTTTTTTTTTTGGTTGTTGTTTTTGGGTTATTGAGGTTTGTTTTTTATTTTGTTTTTGGGGGGACTGGTTCATTTTGTTTGACAGTTTATTTTTTTCTTTTTTTACTTCGATACATAGCATATGAACAAGATGCTATACATGATTTACCTCGCCTCACGTGCATTCAATCAATTAGGAATGATTACGTGAACGCAGGCTATCTGAGCACTACATAGGCTGATTTACAATGCACTTGAATCGCTGTCAGGAAGACAAGCCCTATGAAGGGAATCGGTTGCCATGGAAACTATCGTTTTGGTAAGAAATACGTTTCGCATCAACAGACCTCAACTTCATGCGGCTTGGCACGTGCTGTTGATAATTTGTCGCGTTGTCTTGTGATTATAGGTCTAGCTCTACTCTAAGCAGAGCTGAGCCAATGCCACGATTTACGTTTTAGCTAAATACTCGTGGCAATTAAAATTAAAATTTTCAAAGGCAGGATCAATGAGTGCCTAGTCTCATCGGAGATGCACAAGAAACTAAGAGGTCCCTTATAATATGCCTTTGCACATGTACATGGAACAGAATCCTCAGTGATGAAAATTGAAAAGAGCAGGCCATATCGTACGTCAATCTGGCATTATTCTGTTCCAACCAAAAATATTCTTTTCCATGTCATACACCCTACAACTCCCTGTACTTCAAGTTCTTTGATCTGTTCATTACTCTGAATGTATGTAGAAGAGCCAAAGATCAGAGGGGAAGGGAATACAGCTAGGCACCCACACTCCCCTTCGAATAGGCTACAAGCCCAGGTGTGGTTATAAATTGCTACGTACACACGATAGTCAGCTCTGATGTAACACCGTAAATACATCAGAATCGGTTTTAAACAGTGAAGAAAAAGGCTAGGCCTACACATGAAAACATTTATAAGAAGCCTCAGCATCCTTCGGAAAACATCCGGCGTGAATTTTGCCTTATTTGGTGGCATGACCCAAGAGACTGCAAGAAGGATTTTGCCAGGCCATCGATTCGAAACTTGTTTTGCTCCAATTGATGGTTTAAATGGCTTCCGTAGTACTCAAATCGCATGAATGGTTGGGAAAAACGGGTTAGAGTGGGGATCTGCACAGAAATTGTGACATTTCAGATTTAAATGAAAACTTGAAAAAAATCGATATTTCGTCGAGGCTGCTGAAACCACTGAGCAGCCGATCTAGATCTAGATAAATTGGCTTGTTAGGGAACACTTTTTGTTTTTCATCAGATAAACAAATTAATTAAATTTTAGAGTTTCATTTCAAAACAAGATGCATGATGTTCACATTTCAGATGAAACGTGATGTCGGGTATTAATTTCGATCTACATTTTCTAGGAAAGGTGCAGAGCTACCAGACTAACCGTCCGGGACGGGGTAATAGGCTCTGGGCTAAACATCTGTCCGGGACGGGTATATAGCCTCTAGGCCAAAGGTCCGTCTGGGACTGGTACACAACCACTGCCAAAAAAAATAGTGTCACCGTATCTGGAGTATCAAGCTAAGCGAGGTCATGTTAAGTCTATACACAGAAGAAGAAGAAGAAATAGAGGGAATTTGGATTTATAGGGCGCCCTCTCCCAGATAGGGAGCTCAGAGCACCCTACATTAAAAAGTAGGGATAACATTTTTTTTTTAAAGGGAATAAAATTGCTAAAAAGAATTGATTAAAATTACATAAAGGGTTTGTAAAAATTCTGTTTAAAAGATCATTTCAAGTTAAAATAAGCTTATTTACCTAAAAGAAAGAACTTAAGTTTTTCCTTAAAACGTCTTTAGAAGGGGAGGTTTTACAGCAGTCGATTGAAAAATTCTTACCGCCATCTTTTAAGCTCCTATACACATCTCTGATGACATTAATGGGCAGAGTCAGAGGTGTTTTTTCACTTTGAATTGCAGCATTATTAGAAACATCTTGAACCTCTTCTGATTCAGAATCCAATACTTTCAAACATGCTTCTCTCACGTCACTTGAAACACATTTTGATTGAATCGCCTTTCTCAGAATGCTTCGCTTAGCATTCGTAAGCTCTATGGAGGGTCTACTTCTCTGGTTTGTCATAGTATCTCTGGGTTGATGTCTAGGTCTAGATGCTCGAGATATAAATTACACCTCACACTACACTCGAATCCAAAACAGGACTTTTTGAGAGATCTTGACCTAGAACTAAACTATCATACTATGACGAAGACTCTGGCTCCTTTTCACAAATATTTCAGTTTTACGAGCCTGACCGGAAAAAGTCAACGAGTTCTCTTGCAGTAAGCTATAGGTTCGCCTTCCGTGTGAACCCTCAAGCTATGAGGAAGCAGCAGTATTGAAAGAAGAAGAGTTTACAGTTTACTCAGAAATCAAGCTAGATCATCTCCTCTAAATGAGTTGCAGTTTTCAATACTTTTTCTGTGACTATGTTTTTAACGGATTGGCATACTTTTAAAAATATAGACCGAAAAAAGTGCGAGCGTTGAAGCCATAGATCTCTACAAGTTGCCTTTTTAGACTAGTCAAGTAAGGTTTTCTTGCCATTAATATTATATTTTGATTTTTTAAATACTTTTAAAGCTTCAGATGAAATTATCAGTCCACTCAATTCACATAAACATTTATTTGTTTTATTATTCCTGTGTCCATTGTTTAATCCATGATTTTTAATTCCAGAATCTGTAATTCAAGATGGCAGCGTCTTTGTGGTGGGATGATGAGACTTCGTCGTCTTCAAGATCAAACCATGACACCAGGAAGCAGCAGGAAGACCTTTCTGTTTTTGGATACGCCTGTAAGCTGTTCCGTGATGATGAAAGAGCTAGAGATATTGATCAAGGAAAACTTCTTATACCTTGGATGGGCGACGAGAGTCTTATGATTGACAGGTCTGTGGTTCCATCTCGTTATAAATCTCTTGCCTCATTTTTGCTCATGATTGGCTTGGCATTGTAGAATATATCGTTGAATAAAAATGATATAATGAATTGGACACATAGCCATAGATTTTTCATAGCATTATATAATGAGCATGACGATGTTAGGTTCATGCAAACAAATTGATCTTTAGCGGTGTCAGAGGCTCATCCTTGATGCGATGAATTGCCTCTAAGACAACATTGTCGAATCATGGGTGTCAAGTTCATCATCTGTGGCCAAGTGGGTGCTCATTGGCCACCATCTCTCATGTTGTATGACGAATTATGTTACTGGTACTGAATCAACCTGGAATGGTGAATTCATCAACTTGATATGCTGGTCGACGACGAGGATTTCCACACCTTCTTCCTGTCAGCAGCGTCAACTGATCATCTCAAGATTCTTTAGGAAATTCGTGAGTTCATCTCGCCATAATTTGTAAGCTTTCCATGTCTCTCTTTTTATACTTATTGAATTTCCTTTAAATATGTTTATTAACTGGCTATTGCATAGAATCTTGGGTTTTTAGCTCTGTCCTAGATTCTATTTGCTTTTATATGTGGTTTTATAGAATTTATCGTTAGATATATTTATATTCTCATTCAATCTCATATATACTAATATACTTGTTCAATTTCATAGAATTAATTGTCCTTATTAATTCACATTAAATTAACATAAATTTCCAGTTTTATTGAAAATATTAATACATATTCTTTTCAGTCTTTCTATGAAGGTATCATTTTTTCAGACGTGTGAAATCCACGTGTATGTCATGGAAGCTATAAGCCTGTCTATGGGTACAGTTGTTCATTTTAAAGAGTTTAATTTAATTTTTATTATTAATAGTACATATGGTGATTTTTACCATTTTATTCTATGTATGTGTTTTGGGGAACTTGCAGTGTGTGGAAGATCAATTGAAAAATTTTTCTCCTCATCTGCAGATGCTTAATGAATCAAATGGCAGCATCTTCCTCTTCCTTTGTCTGAGTTTGGTTTTTTTTCTTCTCGTTTATTGTGGAAATAATTATGACTTAAGGTATATTTATTTATTTTTTGGCATCATCCAAAAAACGTTGAAATATGCTTATAAATCACTCTTTTGTTGCTGCAGATATGATGGGCGTGGTCACTTATATGACCTTGTTACACATGATTCCGCCAATGTGTTGGACAAGAATCCGGAGCTGTCTGAAGAAGAGCAGGCCATTGAGAAAGCATGTGATGAGGAACGTTATCTGGAGTTGTACAAGGATGTCCAAGAGGAAGCCATGTATGAAGGTAAGAGCCGGTTTCACATTTTTCATACTCCTGTGTTGCAAGGAGTGAAATGATTGAAAATTTAATTTTTCAAGAGGGAACTTTGGTTTTGATGGGGGGAGAATAAATATGGAGTTGAGGAAGAGAGATATAAAAAAGTTTAAGAATATATCTGTTTTGCATCAGAGTCTAGTTGGTGGGCATTACAGATAGTGATGGCAGTAATATATCTCTCGCCCTAGTTCCCTCTTTTCATACCTACCCTTTCCTACTGTTTTCCTTTTTTTAGGAAAAGCACCATTATCCTTTTCCACTTGACTCTAACTCATAAACACTACCATTTGGACTTGAGAGGGAGGAAGCCATGTATTCTAATCTTCACTACTTTGTTGTTTTTGCTGTTGAGAATCATGCTTCATTTACCAACCGTGTTTAGTTCAAATATTCGTTCACTTATTGTTTGTTGTGTTGTGGAAAAGCATTTCATCGTTTTAATAAAGTTGACTATTTTCACAACTAAAGGAAGGATGTTATTCATCTTTAACTACTCTTTCCCTCATCCCCCTCACCCCTCTACCCGTCTTTCTTTGTTCCTCCCTCCGTCATTATATGTCAGAAAAGAGAAGCCATTTATATACACCCAAACAAACCCGTTTGTGAAATTGTAATTTTGGTTTTGTTGTTTGTTTTTCCAGAGGAAGAATGGAAGCGATACTACTTAGCTTTACAAGAAGGCTATCAAGCTGTTGGATTTAGTTATGATCAGCAGTACAATGAAATGGAAACCAAATCAGCAACTGATGACAAAGGTAAAACTAATCTTAGTCACAAGAACAGATTAGAAAGTAAAACATGATTTGAGGGACTGGAAAGAAACAAAAGTGTGTGACTTGACAAAACAAGGAACCCCTCTTCTGTCCATAATCTCTACCTTTGGCAGCAAGCAATTATTGGTTCCTTGGAGTAACGAGCAACGCCAGCTTTAACACCAAGAAGAAAAAGAAGAGTTTGATGAAAATGTTTGAGTTTTTAAATATCATGTACTCAAATCATTGCAATATTTTAATTCATATTGCCATTTTCAAAATTATGCTAGGTTTAGATACATGTTTGTTTTTATTCTCACATTATTTGAGGTATGTGCATAAAAAAAATACAACATGCTTTACAGGTTTATTAGTAGACTAAAGGAAAGTACCAGCATTCAGATATTGCAAAGGGCATCATTTTCCTGTTTTATAATTTTTGCAGATGAGCCGAAGGAAGAAAAGGAAAAACCCTTTGTTGTACCAGAGTTATTAAATGTTCCTAGCAGCATTACAGTGGTGGGTATTTAATGTTTCCCTGTTTGCAGTGACAGTCATTTATCTTGTTTTTTTTTTTTGTTTTTTTTTGTTTTGTTTTTTTTTTGGGGGGGGGTTTAAGGGGTTCTTTTTTTTTTTTTTTTTCTTTCTATTGCTTTGCTTTCTTCTTCCTGTTTATTCTATTCATGAGTGTTTTTTATATGTACATGAAATGTAGACAATTTTAGTTGTTGGTAGTAAATTAAAGTCCATTCTATAGATGGAATGTACTTGCTTACATGTTGTTGGGGGGTTGTTCATCAATGTCAAATCTTATAGAACATGATGGAATTTGCAAACTTGTGTTTTTGTATGAAATTTAAAGAAAAAAATTCTCAAGGACCTTTTTGCATAGAAGAAATGTTTGTGTTTTGTTTTGGCACATTTAGATATTAAATGCACTCTTACAGAAGTGTGCGCATTTCATACTATTCATGAATTGTCTGATAAGTTTCAGGAAGAACATAGTCAAGCAACTTGCATCCCTGATTATTGTATCAAGACAGCAATACTTTTCTTTTTGCAGCCAACTTGTTCAAAGCAACACGCACGCATAGAGAAAACAGCCACGTTCATCGCCCAGCAGGGTGTGCAGATGGAGATCATGTTGAAGACACGGCAGGCTGGCAATGCCCAGTTCAATTTTTTGTACTTTGAAGACGTCTTGAATCCATACTATAAGCATATGGTCAGCATGATCAAATCTGGACGTTACAAACCACAAGCCATGGAAGAGAAAGGTTTGTTTCCAATACCCAGGGTCTTCTCTTCTGGGTGGGTTTATTTTTTTTTTTTTTTGGGGGGGGGGGGGGGGGGAATTGGAGCAAAAAC
>JBCHJU010434006.1:0-13561 GCA_039654505.1 Plocamopherus imperialis
ATCACCTGCACTGACTGGGACCAGTGCATGGTGTTACTGGTAGTTTCCCTTGAAATTGGATATTACAGGACTCGCTTATAACAGGATTTAGCTACCGGTCCCGTCGGTCCTGTTATATTAGAGTTTTACTGTAGTAATGATGATGATGATGGTAGTGATGATGATAATATTAATTTTTAAAAATAGAATAAGGATGATGATGACAACTAGTAGTTAATTATCAAATGAAGGCAAGACAGAGCAGAAAAGTTTTCATCTGCCAAGTAAGGTTTGTTGTCAGTGAATAGGGCAAAGTCTATCATACCTACTACAGTCCCATTGCTATATCCGTCAAGGAAACACGCTGATGGAAGGTTACCAAGAATGCCCTCTTTTATGTCCACATCTTCAGCCTGTATTGAAGCAAAATGTTATACTAGGAATCATTGAGAATAATAATAATAATATAAAAAAGCGTATATCCTTCTATTACTATGTAGTAGACATATTAAGCCATTGTTTTCTGCGTTCACCTGTCAAACAAATAAAAAAAACCCTCCAAAAACCAATATATACATGATGAAACAAACAAACAAAAAACAAGAAAACAAACGAACAAACAAAAAAAACAAACCCAAAAATACAACAACAAAAAATCAAACCCCAGAGCTCAAAGAAAAAAAAAGAAGGAAAAAAAAGTTTTTTTGTCGAGGCTCAATACCCCTTGATGATCATTTTGAAACAACAATTTCATTTCAAGTACGGATTTTTTAAATAAGCCAAATAGAGTGATGAAGAGGAGAGCTACATTTTTTTCTTAATTAAACATGTACATTGAAAAACTTTGAACGCAACACAAAATGCATTAAATGAAAAAATTCACAGGTTCAGTTTATTCAAATAATATATGTCAGTTGAAATTATATAGGCCCTAATGTTTAAAATGAACAGTCAGCTATAACATCTCAACTGAATCAAGGGAGAAATATCATCCTGCATGTATTATAATGATAAATTAACAGTTAAAACTGTTGAATGAATTGCTCACTTCAAAACCGAAGCAGTCGTTATCAATAGAAGTATCTAGTATGACATGCGATGACACAGGACAGACAAAGATGTAAGATTTAAATACTGAAAAAGATCTTAAAGCTTTAAGGGTAAAACATATAAATTATGGAGATTCCATTTCATCACCGACAAAATGAAACAGAAAGGCAGCAGTAAAAATTAATGACTAGTCAATCTTCTTAAAGCATGTGAAAACACAGGGACCATGACATCAATAGGAACCCGAATAACATTCTTGATTATATCTGAATCATATCTATGTAAATGCAAGAATCATACATATATATATGTTTTAACAAAAAAAGAATGACCGAGCACATATTGCGTATTATGAGAGATTTTGACAGTTTGAGACCAAAGGTACATCCGGAAAATTCTTGAGCTTTTTATAACGTACAATAAAGCAGGCATCATATTGCAAATTTAATACCAAACTTTCATTGATATTTTCTGTTTCGTTATTTTGCTTTGGGTTTATTCCATTCTTTTTCCTTTAGATTTGTTTTTTTTTAAATCCAGATATGGTCCTTACAACTTGGTTTTATAAAATGAAAATAGTTGTAACTTCTATATCCCTTTTCAAAAAGGATATATACATGTAGATATAAACCAGAGAATTATAAATTTGTATCTCTATAACATCAGTATGTAGTAAACTATTCCAGTGCGGCGGGATGGATATGGTTTTCGTTTTTCTCATTTCTTTCATTTATTTTGCAGGTAAGTGATAGATATTTAACGTGAACTTTTAAATCAATTTGTCTAAACTAAAAACAATCATTCTGTCATGAATTTTAAAATAATGGGAAAGAATTTCGATTATTATGATTATATTAAAATTGATTATAGGTAAGAATGTGGACTTTACAGGCCTGTAAATGTAGACACAAACAACTTGCAAAACATACTTAAAGGTACCACCTCCAAGTAACAACTGACAAAACGGAGCCGAGCCAACCACCATATCACGACATCAACATGCATGGGAAACTGCACAAAAAGCTGAATACCTTCCACACAAAACAACTAAGAAAGCTCTTAGGCATACGCTGTGGCATCGGGGTCTAGTGGTAGACACTTGAGCTTAAGACAGAGAGGTCAGAGGTTCGATTCCCGGTGACGGGCGTAATGTTGAGTCCTTGGAAGAGGCTCTTTACACACATTTTCTCACCATAACTCAGGCGTAAAATGAGTCCCTGACCGTTAACAGCTTTGTCACAGTCTGAAAAAATTGTACTAGCGCCTAACAAGCGCCAAACAGGCAGCTCGTCTAGTCTCCATGTTATGTGTTGCTGTTGGTTGGGGACCCTTTATAAAGTGCTTTGGGCACATTAAGTGGATATTGCGCTATATAAAACGCTCAATTTTTTTTATACACAACCCAGAGAAATAACAAAAATTCACTGTTGAAAAAGGGCAAAGCGGTGTCAATCTCCCTACAAATTTTCGTTAGCTGATGGTGCCATTTCCCCCACATCGTAAGACTAAGACGCAACATAAAGATTCCAGCCTACTAAGCTTTGTTATTCTTTTTAAAAAGTAGAAGAGAAGTGCCCAAGCCACAGCATTACATCTTCATCAACTACTCTCAATACCAATCTAGGCCAGTTAAACAAACCATTCAAGCTCAAGACTTTAAAAGGCTTTGAATCATTGCGCATGAGAGCAGCCGCACGAAACAGAAGACATCGGAAATTACCGACACAGGAATCAGGAAAGCTGTCAAGGCCGCGACGCCAGACAGCTAAAAGGTGGACAGATTTAAGACAAGTAGGTAAAGATAAGAGTGCTAAATTTCAATTATTATAAGGATTATTATTTGACATTTTAACTTTTCCGTTTAAAAGGAAAACCTTTAAAAGGTATGTTCTGATAATTCACAAAAAATGCTTATGTTCTGCAGTATCTACAGGAGAAATATTTAATACTAGTCCGTTTAAATGCCATGTCTCATGATTTAAAATACAAAAGATGATTAATAATACTGATCAGTTGCTTAAACATAAAGTTAGTATTAACTTCATTATGGTCATTTGTCCTTTATGTCATTTATGGCAATAACATAATACAGACTGGAAGTATTACTTACTACATTATTATTAAGAGGGCCATGAAAATGAGGAATCATCCAAAGGGATAACTACAGGGGAATATCATGACATTTTCCCAATTATTTTCAGGGCTTCTTTGAATAACGTTTTCTTCACAAACGGGTCAAAATCGATTGCCACAGCATTTCTCGGTATTTCAATTCTTTTGAGTGAATATTACAGCTTTTCCCAATCAAAATAGATACTTAGGTGAAGCAAATTCAACATAACACGGACAATGCTACATCAGTGATTTAAATTCAACATGGTAAACTCAATTTCATGATAATAGTAGAGCACTGAATTAATCAAATATAAGTCTAAGTTCAAAATCAACGTAAATTCAGATTCAACAGTTGAAGCTTTTTTCCCCTGCCAAGTCTACCGTCATTAACCCTTTCCCCGCTCTCCCTCTCGAACTCCATACTCCATGTCTCTGTCTCCTTTTCACTGAATTGTTTTATAGAGTCTAGACTTAGATCTTGATCTAGTTTTGATCTTGTTAACTCACTTTGTTGTACCTATATTACCTAAATCTAGATCACTACATTTAGATCTCTATGTTGGGCTTACTGTTTTATTTCTTTTTATTGTTTTTTTCTCTTTCCCCTTTGGTTGATTTTTTCTTTTCTTCCTTTTTCTGGGCCATTTTCCAATCACAGCTGAAAAAATCGGTTGTCGATAAATAGAATTAAATAGAATGGTGTCCGAGGAATTTTTCTCTTTAACGGGTAGATCTCCTTTGAATCTTATTGGGAGTAATAAACTGATACAGACCAGATTTTTTAAGTCAAAGATTTACGATTAGTCTTATCTAATTTCAACATGTCGAAAAATTATATTGTTTCTGTGCAGAAAAAGTCCATCTCTAGGCAATGCATCATTGTCCCAAAGAGTAACGAAAAGAAATAAATTTATTTGAGGCTATAACGCCAAGTCTAAATGAATTACGCAAAAGCGTCTTGACAGTTAATAATGTAACACCATTGAATAGGGGTCATAGTGCTTTAATTCACATTTATGTAAGATAGGGGAAAACATTTTAGTAGTCCTTTCAAGCCTTTCGGCTTTTAGGGCCGGAGCTTATCCCGGTTTCTGTAGCATGAAGCAGACAGTGACAGATTAGATCTATCACTTTCTGAATACGATGCCAGTGTATTGCAGAATACTTTCCCAGCCAAGCTGGACCCATTTTCACCTGGGTCGAGTGAAGCAAAAGGGGTAAATGTTCTTGCTTAAGGAAAAAACGCATTTCCCTCCGGCGGTTTGAACCCATGACCTCTCGTTCCGAAGCCCAAAGCTCTGTCCACAGGGCCACTATGCCCCCACATTTTACTTTAGCATCAATCTAGTCCAAAATTTATGATCAATTAAGACAAATTGATTTATGGGCTTACAGGAATTTTCACAATTTTTCTTAACGTGGCTGTTGAGAAAACCAAGATAAAAGAAAACCACCTTCATCCGGCTCTACAATGGAACACATCTAAATTTTTACTTGTCATATGTATATATAATAATATATAATAATGTATAATAATAATATAATAATAATGTATATATAATAATATATATATATTTTACATGTTTGTAGAAAATTTTCCCCATGATGATGAATAAAGTATATTTGATTTGATTTGATTTTCATTTGATCATACACAGAACCATAATGAAACATTTAGAAAAATATTATGATATACCTGACAACATTCAACATGGATTTAAGAAAAACAGGAGCTATGAAACTCAATTGATAGCCACCTTAAATGATTTCAGTAACTGTGTAAATAGATGGGGTTCTCTTAGATTTCTCAAAGGCTTTACATGAAGTAGACCATCCAAAGTTGAGGACAAAACTGAGTCTACCACCAGACCAAGGGGTACTCTCTACTTTTAATAGCGATATACCGAAATGACATTGATCGAAATCTCACAAATTGGACTACAAATCAGAGGAATAAAAAGAAAATGACTGTAATATACTCCAAAATGATAAAAATGGCAAGTACCTAAGAATATAAGACACCAAAAAAAAAAAAAAAAAAAAAAAAGAGAAGACAAAGGAAAGATTTTCGGCAGAAACTCAAATGTGCAAAACTAATATAAAAATACTACATTGAGTTACTTAGGGTGCATTGACAAGAATACACAGCTGGATGAGTTTGCCAGCTATTATGAAGACTAAAACCAAGACTAAATTGGCTGTCTTCTTACTTCATTTCTCAAGCTTCCTTGACCTGCACTCAGACAATCCAGCTGTTTTACACTTTTAATTCTTTCATTGTTCATTTTGTTATATATAACCTTAAAATATTTAAAATCAAAAGTTAAAAAACTAAGATATCACAATATGCAAATGAAAAATGATTATATATGGCACAGTTATGGGAAGCAAATAAAAAAAAAGAAAGAAAAGAAAAACAAAGATTTTGATTGATTGATCGCTTTACACCCTATTAACCTATTGGGTCATCTCAGGGCGGAGAGAGTTGGGCAAAAAAAGGGGGACCAAGGAGGAAAAGAAGCATTTAGAATAGTAGTACAAATATGCTATGATAATGATGATAAAATGTAGCAAAATGGAGAGATGATTTACAGGAAAAATAAAATCATCTCTCAAAAATAATATAATGATGGCCATCATGCCTCAAAAGTACTAGGTTCGTCTAGAAAGCAAGTGACCTTGCTCGTAACACAATGCATATGAACAGCGGATAGCCACCAAATTTGAACTCCAGGTCAGTCTGCATCAAACTGATCTATCCCTCCCTCATTTTTATTGAAACTGAATCCATTACAGATAATTGTATGTTTATATATATGTGTTTGTCAGCAACAGTTCATTGTCTATTGTTTGTTACTGGGAACAAATAAACACAATACGTAATTACTTTAATAACAGGGTCATCAATTATTGGAATAATTTGTGGGGAATGTGCCTACTTTACATCAAAATCTACCATGTTTGCTAACAGCTTAACTGGCTACTCCTGGCCTTCCAAACAAAAAAAAAGCATGAATCAAATTTTTCCATTGGAGGATAATGAACCAATGAGCAAATTTGTCTCTGAATAAGCGTGAATCGGTTTTTCCCCGTTTTCTTGAAAACTCATTTTACAATATAATGTACCACGCGTTTCAAAATCTCAAAAAGTATCCTATCTAAAGCTATGAAATTTGGCATGTTGATTCCCAAGACATAAATGGGTGACACAGGCTATCAACTTTGTAAGTCCATGTTTATTTCGGCGTTTTGAAAAAAAGACTTATTATTCTCATTAAATTTTTGGAACACGATTGTCAAAAAATTTTAAAATGTTTCTCTTTAATCTAATTAAGACAAAATCAAGTAGCCTATTACCCTTATCATTGTTTGAACTAAGTATATTAACTGATTGCCTCCAGAGTTTTTTCAATGGCTGGTCAGAGTTATTTTACCTTGTGAAATTTTCAGCTGGTTCGGTTCTTTAAAATGTAACTGTGAGCCATACTAAAACCCCAACTATATTGTGTCATATACCGAACTGTTCAGAAATGTTACGAGAATGTGCATGTAATGAATTTGTTTGGCTGAAGTCTAATATAATTCCATTTACGAAATGAGACGTCGACAAAAAATGAAAAAAAAACCAACATTATGTTAATGTTAAGTTACGGCACAATAAACAACAAAATATGAACTCCACAACATGGGAATCAATAGATTATTAGAAAGACATCACTTTAGCACAAATAAATATGTAACATCAATATTTTGAGGCATGGCCGAGCTTGTTAAGCAGTATGTCGCCTCAACCTAGATGATGTAAACATTGCCTGGCAGCACGATTCATGATAAAAATACCTTTTCTTTAACAATAAACGGGAACATGATTGATATTTTAGGTCAGAGGTGACGAGAAATGCTATTGCGTCTGGTTCACGGCATTTTGGACAATAAAAAACCCAGAACATCATTAATAGACAGGACAAACTTTTGATTTCCAAAGTGCCGCTGACTGCGGCGGAATGGACACAATCAGGTGAAAAAATGCAAAAATCTTTTTTTAATATTGAAGATTCTGAAACTCTACGAAGGTTTATTTATTTTCAGGATGGCGACCGTTTCCATAGTAAATAATCATTGTTTTCCATATATTTTTGCTTTAATTTCTCTTCCTGCAAGATATCTTCATTCCGTCAACATTTCGTGGCTCTAGATAAAGTAATAACAAAAATAGCTTTTGGGAGTCGTGTGCCCCCCGAATGAAAATGGACAACACAAATGTTTTTACAAGCAATCAAATTAAGTTAATTGAATTCAGGAATCCACAAAAATCTGGACATTCTTGGAATACTATGAACTGAAACCGTAGAGATTCCCGACTTGACACAAGATGCAAAATCTCATCTTTGTACACTGTGAAAAGACAAGACAAGAAAATGGCTAGTAAGAGTCAGATAGTGGGTCACCGTTTTCATATGTCACAATCCCTGACTCACGAAGACCATCAGTTAAAAATGGTCAGAACACACTTTGGAATTTAACCCATTCTTTGCCAGTTCCTCATATATCGGCATGAAAACATTTTCACTCTTTGTTTAACATGAGCCCAAGCATTGTCATAATCATGATTAAACTCTTTGACTACAAGTTACACATGTATATCGGGATGAGCACAAACATGTTTGTTTGTTTGTTTGAAGTATAGTCCAGTATATCCATTGTGGATGATCTCAGGGCTTTCTATTTGGAATAATCAGATGACTGGCTTGTTAGAATTATTTATGATAAAAATGTGATAAATATGATAAAAGGTTGTATACGGTTTCTTTTAAAAAAATTGGTATATTTACAGTTCGTTAAAAAAGTTTATGAGTTTAAGACAACCCAGAATGTTCTTTTGATTGATATTTCGAAATAAGTTATAGAGGTTTTCTTGTATGTAGAAGGACACTCAAATGTGGTTCAGGTTATTGCATTCAAGTAATATATGTTTTATGGTTATATTCTGACCACAAAACGGACACATGGGTAATGGTTCGTCTTTAGAAAAAAAGAGTGGGTAAGCCATGTATGGCCGATTCCAAGTCGGCTCATAATGGGGTCATCCTTCCAAATGTTCGGACAAAGTTAAATTGAGCTCATGCTGATACTTCGGCTTATGGTGCACAAAGACAACAAATTTCCAGCTTCAAAACAGTTGCATTACTTGCTTTGCTCCCACCACACTTGTATGGCCCCGTTATTCTTGCTTTTGAGGAACCATTTCAAATTGGCCTAAACAGGACTGAAAAAAAAAAGCTGAAAGCTGGAAGTAGAAGTCTGAATTCTGTGGAAAATGGGTACAACACTGCAGCTTCATCTTGTTAAATTCACAGAAATTTCTCTTGTTTTCATTGTCTTTTTAATACTTAATTTGTATCTTAAGTTTTGGGTTTTGTTCAATCCCAAAACTTTGTTTTGTTGATACTTTTTTCTGTTTTGTTCTTAATACATATTGAGATCTTCTCTGTCGCAATTTGTTATTTTTAGTCATCAGTCAGTCTATCCTATGCAATGCACACAAAAGTATTCTGCTTAATTTTTTTTGGTAAAATTACAGTTTGTTGAAAGTATAAATTAACAGCATTTTGTGAGACCTTCATCTTTTATGTAGACATTGAGACGCCTGTCTCCTCATGAGTGTGAGAAAATTTTCCTGCTTGTACTTTTGTTTTAAGCCCAACAGAAGGTACTGGGTTATAATCAGACAGGTTATATATAGAATACGACAGCTGAGCTCAACTATGTGGCAGTGGAAGATGGAGCTAGAATGCTAGTATGATGTGTCTGTCTAATAGCTACCGCACTGATGTACCCTATGAATGTAAACAAAATAAAGTTTAATAAAAGCCTCCACTATAAAGACAAAACAAATCAGTAACTTTTCGGGTACATACCTTTCTTCTGACAACAAAGAACGATCAAAAGGCAATGAAACAAAAGAAATTGCAATAAAAAGCTTGGATATATAAAAAAGAAACAACATTTGGAAAGATATCTCGATCTAAATAGAAAAACTTAGCTGTGAGTGAAGACTGAAGATGTCCACGGTCCTCTTGGCAACACCGATTAAGAAGGAATGTATCCTAACATCATATTATGCAGCCTGATTTTACTCTATTCTTTGTGGGGTGCTGTGGTAAAACGGTAGAGTGTCAGACTACGGACTGTGAGGTCATGGGTTCGAAACCGTTGAGTGAAACATGCATTTTTTTCCTTAAGCAAGAAAACATACACCTGCTTCTTCACACGATCCAGGTGAAAATGACCACAGCTTTGGTTGGGAAAGTATTCTATGATAGACAGACTAGCATCCTATTCAGAAAGTGGTAGATTAAATCTGTCATCGCCTTTTTCATGTTATGGAAACCGGGATAACCTTCGGCCCTGTGAGCTGAAAGGCTTGAGAGGACAAACTTTTTTTTTCTCTTCTTTATAATTTTCACACTAAATAGTAAAATACGGATTAGCTATCTGTCTTATGAAGATATTGGCTATCAAAGTTTGGCACAATCAACCACTTCTTTTCCCATAAAGTTCACAAGGAAATAGCCCATGCGCCCATAATTGTTGCTATTAATTTATTTGCCTAAAATATCTTACAGTTACAAAAAGTCTTATCATGACCACATACAACACATCTCACCTTAACCTTCTGAGTTTTCTACAATTCCAACTGCAAGAAAATCATACTCAGCAATGACCTCCTGAAATGGAACAGGCAAAAGCCGCTGTGAAAAACTGAAACAGGCATTAAAAACCCACAAAAAAACTAAAATTAAAAATGTGCTATTTTACACAAATTATACACAACTAAAATTGTTTCGGCTTCTTAAAAAAACAAAACAAATCGAAATGTTGGTGAGAAAATTGGTCAGGAACATAATCAAAGTGTCGATGATGTTATAGCAATGTTACTGCTATGCCTAGGCTGGTATTCTAAAAGGGGAATATGGGTGCCTAGTCATACTCCCTTCCCCTCTGACATTTGCTTCTTTTACTTAAACTCAGAGCAATGAACTGGTCAATAAGTCTGAGGTACAAGAGGTTGTAGTGTGTATGATACCAATATGACTAGGCCTACATGAATTTTACTAGGATCGAATTTTGCAACAGTGACTGCCGATGTGGCCCACTCTTTTCGATATTGATCACCGAGGGTTCTTTTGCATGTGCAAAGGCATATGGGACCTGCTTGTTTATCATCCATCTCTGATGGGAGTAGGCACTCATTCATCCTGCCTAAAATAGGACAAGGAGGTGGGAAAAACACAAGAAATTGAATTCTTAGTCAAGCCTGCACAGCAAAGATCGAACCTCTGACCTTTGGCTAGGTGGTCGAATGCACTCATCAGTGAGCTATCCACACTAAAATCAAAGTGTAATGCATGCATAGGTAAATAGTGAGGCATTCAAACGCACGTTGACAAGAATAATCAGCAGAGTTCATCAGCTACTCTGAAGACTGAGACTAAGTGTAAGTCTCCCTTAAAGATAAAAAAAAATCCTGACTTAAGAATGAATTAAAAATTACAGCGTAAAAGTGTCCCTGTGAGACAATCTCTATGTTGTCCCACATGCAATTCTCATGTAGGACTTATAATATTACACAGAGACTGAGATATTACGGTTGGTATGAATTGGCTGTATAAGTACAAGGGGGCCTCGATGATTTATTGCCTGCCTCTGATAAGACTAACTTCTGATATGCACGCTTGCCTGTCACTTTCCGTTAACTTCATAATAATATGAACCAAAGAGATGAGGGGGGCCATGAGGCATAGCGGAAGTGCGTTGTATTACGGACCAAGGGGTCAGGGGTTCAAAACCAATGATGACACATTGGTTTCTTTTTTCTTAAGCAAGAAAATTTGCCCTTGTTGCTTCACTTCAAACAAAGGTGAAAAGGGCTTCAGCCTGTGAGCTTCTCATCAAAAGACCTATTTCCCGCATCTAAATAAGCTTTTTCTACATTGTTCTGTTACATTGGACGTCTTATTGATTTACTTACAAGATTTTGTTTGAGTCATGGATGTCTATATATCTAAACTGCAATTTATTTCTGTGAATGGGTGTCTCATCAACAAAATTATTTATGTTTGATATATGTGAATTTATCTCTTCAAACGGAACATAAGTCAATGTTGTTGATATCCAAAAAAAGCTAGAGTTTTGCTCAAACTTTTGGTAATATTATTATTTACCATCAATATTGTTACTATTATTACTTCCAAAACTTTAGCTAAATGACCCCCCCCCCTTTTCAATTTGCAATCTTATGCATGGCATGCATCAGCCAACATTTAATAATTGAATGTCAAAAGTATGAGCAAAGTTTTGAGGGGAAAAAGGTGGTTTTGTATCGGAAACTGCTTTCACTGATTGGAGGAGGCGTAGTTCACCAATCCTCATTTAGGAGCCGTGTCCACAGCCTTCCTATAGACCATACAGAAGCTGTTCAAACTATAGTCTAATACTAGGTGTAACTATTTTGGCTGTGCAGATCTGGGTGCCATGGACAGGCCTAATAGTAAAATTTAGTTATCACTGCAACCACACACACAGTTTCTGGCCTATTGGTAAAATACAGTTTTCACCGCAACCACACGGTTTCTCTATAGTCTTCTGTGTGGAGCATGTTTCCAGGGACCCCTTTTTAGAAATTCCCAGAAAAGGGATCAAAATGAACTTTTTCAACTTGGAAGAGGCCAATGTCTAAATGGCCTGCCGGCATGGCTTGTGCTCCGTTTGACAAAAATCAAATGAACAGATGAAATCAAGTTTATAGGGCGTTTAAAAAGCATGGAAAAAATGCACTGTGATGCATTACTAACCTCTTAATATGAAAGAATGGCTGCTGGGAAATCTGTCTGGCGGCATCCTACTTTTGTTTTGTTTCTTTCACAGATTACCTTGAGTAATCCTCGCATGTCATCGTCTTTGAGTGTCAAAAATACAACCCGCGGCAAAAGCTGGACGAAAATCGGATTTGGTTCCCACATAACAGCGATCACAGGAGAGGATTGACATGAAATCCATTCGCAATTAATCAAGAGGGGGTAAGAGTTCCTGCACGTTAGTGATCAAAAACTTCCATTGTTGAGCAGACAATAAGATAAAAACTGGTTGATTGAAAAGACAAACCCTCCCCCCCCCCCAAAAAAAAAAAACAACAAACAAACAAACAAACCAAAAAACCCTAACCAACCCAAGACATTCTTAGTAAAAATGAATAAGCTCTCCTGATCTCATACTCATACCACTGAAATTGTCATTTTCTTAATGATGAGTTACAGTTAGAATGTAAACTGTCTTTGTAGCTAACAATATAGTTTTGCTGAGGGAGAGGGGGCTTGTTTGTTTTTCTCTTTCTTTTTTTCTTTTTGCTTTTTGCCCTTGTTCTTTGTTTTTTGTTTTGTGTTTTCTGTCTTTTTTTTTTTTGTTTGTTTAAGTTCTGAATTATTTTCTATTTTCTTTTTTTTTCTTTTTTAATTTTTGGCCATTTTTGGTCTGAAATTCCAAATCTCATAAAAGCAGTTTGAACTTGTAATGAACCATATGATGAGAATAATTTTTCTTGACTTGATAAAAATAATATAGGGACATATTACCAACAACTTAGAGATTTTCAAGAGACTATTATGTAGACACAGGTTTTAAAGTCAAGAAATGTAATGCTTTGAGGACAAAAGTTCTTCTCTTCAGTAATTATGGGTCATAGCCAGACAAAGTTCAAAGTTTATACTAATGCCCATGAAAATCTATGTTCTCTGATATCAATTTAAAGAGTTCTCGAGTCAAGTAAAAAACACGAGGTCGTTTACTAACCACAGTGCTAATACTGCTGAGAACTAAAACAAAAATCAATCCCCACAACGAACATTTAAATGTATGGGTTGAATAATCCGGCTCACAGTTAGCAGGGAGATCTGCCTCAGACCTATTTCCAACGTCCAAGACATAATTTACTACTAACGAGTTTAAGCTCAACTCATTTCTTTCAAAAGAACACACTGTCTCAATCTCTTGACGTTTGCCATTATTGATTTCATTTCTGGGCTCTCTCCCTTTCCTTCAGCCTAGAAAGGAAAACAGGGTCTAGATACTTATTTAGTCTTATCAGAGAGTGGCAATAAAATAAACTAATGGTTTGAACAAAAAGATCCCTCTGTAGGATGATAACTAGGTATTAATTGTGCCTTGCATTGCCTAAAATCTGTGGTTTAACAAATACCCTCAAAAACGGTTATACCAAATGACCAACTATATTTATAACCAGTAGCAGAGCCGCCAACCTTTGAAAATTGAAAAATGCGACACCTCCCTTAGGCAGTGACATGGCCTAGTCAAGTTTGACGACCAAACATTCTAGAATGGAAACGCCAACCTCCCCCCC